>UCOL01002552.1:0-24719 GCA_900474335.1 Ormyrus nitidulus | reverse complement strand
GTATTAGTCGATTGCAACGCCTCACGTCGTGGCCGAAATACGAAGCTCTACCTAGAGGATCTAAGAGCATCACCCCCACCACCGGAGTTTCCAGACCTGTATGTACGACCGTGCTACCGTGCCACTGGATGATATAATTTTTAACCAAAATTGCCCAAGTCTGAACTGACTATGGCGCCTCATTCAACTATGAAAATCTTATTTACTAATTTAAAATTAATTGACAACTCTAAATTTAGTAAATAAAGCTTTCCCTCGTGTAGGTAATATCAAAGAATATTTAAAAAAAAGTTTCACTTAGAAAAAATAAAAAATGAAAACATAATATGTCAAAAAAAGTTCAAGGTACAACAGATAAACATTTAACCCGTCTGCTTGCTGCAGTTCAAATTTTCTCGACAGACGTTTTCATTTTTTACTTTTTCTGTGAAACTTTTTTAAAAATATTCTTTAATATTACCTATACGCGGAAAAGCTGTGTTAATAGTTTCTAATTATCTTTTATTAACATAAATTAAAAAAAACATGCTTTAAACGTTTGGTGGCGTTCTGGTCACTGTAAGAAGCACTCTTGACCCTTTGAATCACGAATTTTTTTAGCAATCGGTTTTTTATGCAAATTGGTATAGAAGGATTTTCGAGGTCGTTGATTACTGCTATTAAAATAAAAAATTTTGTTTGTGTTACTAATTTGTTATCAATAATAATTAGTTTAAATTTTTATGTTGTATTATTTTTTAACACTTGTTGGAATATCAGGAAGGCAATAAACAAAATATCTCAACGAAATAAAAAAAAACTTTTCATAAATGTTAAAAAATCGATAAGAAATCGGTAATCTAGGTGGGATCTTAGTGGTCCCACTGTAACTGAAAGTTAACCTAAGGAGTTCACTATGATCAGTGCTTTCTAACTCATTGTTAGATAAGTTTCCCTAAAATAATCTATAAATAAAGAACTATTGTCAGTGCCTAGAGGACTTTTACAACTACTAAATATTTCATATATCTTATCATTTTTATTATTCTGTATTTCCTTTAGTTTGTAATAAGTTTTATACAAGAAAATAAAAGAAATAATAAAATTTGTAGAAACTTTTATTCCAATACATGTTTTGAATCTTAATAATGATGAAAGAGAACTAAAACTATTATGAAATGAAAAAAGTCTTAATAAAATTAGTCAATATAAAAGAACAATTTATTTTACGTTTACTTAGATTCCACGTCTTTCATACTTTAAACTTCATTAGACGCACATAATCGTACAAACTTTTTCAATATCAAAATAATAAATTAGGGGATGTTAGCCAAATAATCTTTAACATTGGAGGGGTCTAGCCTTCTGAAACCATTTGCATCACAAATACCAACTTCAATGTTGTCTGCTGTCATCTGTCCTTCAAAGTTTTCCTTCAGCGTTAAAATGGCAGTATGAACAGCATCATCCAATTCCAAATCTTCACTATAACGTTTCTCTAGGAAAGTTTTACCGTTTGCAAAGTTCTTGCCCATTGCAGTTGCTTTCCAAGCAAAATAGGCACCAGATGGATCACATTGAAAGAGATAAGGTGTACCTTTATCCCAACCACAAATCAATAAAGAAACTCCGAAAGGTCTCACACCACTGTAATATTTAAGAAATAATTTATATATTTAAATATTATAAATAATTTATATACACAAATTTTAAATTTATCTATAAAGTTTCTTACCCAGATTGAGTATATTCCTGCATCAACATAGCAACACGCTGGACAAGCTGGGCAGTGGGAATTGATTCTTTATATACTAAGTAATATTGTTGGGCCATTTTGCGAGCTTGTTTAACAAGCAATCGATAATCAGGACCCATTCCACTATATACCATACCGATATACTTAGTAATCATTTCAACTTTAAATACACTATGTTCATCGTACAAAATTGACTTAATTTTTTTATGCAATGACAACACCATTACAAGCTTTAATTCCTACACTAGGTGCACCAGCTGCCACTGCTGCTAAAGCATATTCAATTTGCACTAATTTTCCTGAAGGGCTGTAAAAGAAGATTTTGAATTAATTTTTGTTAAATATTGTCATTTTTTATATTTACTTAATCAGTTAATTAAACTATTAACTTCAACAAAATCATCACACATTGAGCTACACTTATATTTTGAGAAAATTTTTTAAATGATCTTGACAAAAAGATGCTTATGTTTACTGTTAATTGCATTGCATAAAAAAATAAGTTACAATTTTGGAAATAAGTAAAGATACAAAACATGGTTCAATCAATGGAAAAATTATAAAGAAGTGCAAAGTAAATCAAAAATATTTAAGTAGTATTTATTGTATTAAATATTTAAAGTAAGATCAAAAGTGTTTGTCATTCTGTTCTTGAGGTTATGAATGCATCCAAAGTAAAAGGCTCGAAAAAATCATTAAAAAAATAGAGTTGAAAAATTAATATTATTAAAATTAATTTAACTAATAAAATTACCTGAAGGTTGTAAGTGAAAAACTATATCTTTCCGAAGCCATGATCCGCAAGTTTTTCCAAACTCACGACGGCACAAATCTCGGTTCGGCTTCTGAGAGTTTTTCCCGGTGGCCGTCTGCGGCTCTCCTTCGAGCGCGCTAAAATTTGCGATTTCTCGAATCTTTTGAATGAATGGTGAAGGTTTTCTTTGATTTACTATTTTTTTATTCTTTTTTAAAGGATTTTAAAGGAATTTTTAATTTGGAAAATTTTTTATTAAGAAGTTAATCACTTGACAATTTCATACTTTATAATTCTTTTCAAGAAAGTTTTTTGTTTCTTGTTATTATGATTTTATGCGTGTGAAGTTGAAGACGAGGAGAACACAGAATAGCGAAAATCGATCGAGAAATCGCTTTAGAATAAGAACTTGTAGGTTAGGGAGAAAACTTTACAACAATGTTTACATGCATGAATGTATAAAACTTGTACATAAAAATATAATTATGAAGAGTATTGTTTGTAAAATAAAAATAACATAGACAGTAAAGTGTAAATAAATAAATAAATAAATGCTTCGTTTGAGGAGACCGAGAGAACTTTTAAATAGTTTTAACTCTATATGTAAGTAAATTTAATACAGTTTTTCTAACCTCACAATAGCATGTGTATATCTATACTGAAGTAATAAAACTAGACAACTTAAATAAAAAATATCTGTTTATTCGTATTCTTGTAAACTTTAATTAAATAAAAATTCTTAATAAACTACTATTTACTTCAATCTTCATACTTATAAATATATATTTAATTAATTTAAATAATTAATTATGTTTTATTTATTTTAGGTAAAAACCTTTGTAGAACATCTGTAGTTACTCGACCAGATATAATGACAGAAAATAAAGAAATTGATACAAATCAAAGTGAAGAAAAGGCCTTACAAAATAATATAGAAATTAAGGTCATTGACACAAACCAAGGGGAAAAAAGAACCTTGGAGAATGACATAGAAAATGAGTCAAAAAAGCAGAAAACTGATACATTTGTGAGGGTAAAGAAAAGAAATTATGCTATGATGTTAGGATATCTAGGTAAAAATTATTTTGGAATGCAAAGAAATCCTGGTATGGATACAATAGAAGAGCATTTAATAAAAGCAATGTTCAAAGCTGAATTGATTACATCTGAAGGATATGAAACAATTCAAACTATTAACTTCCAAAGAGCAGCTAGGACTGATAAAGGAGTCTCTGCTGTAAGACAAGTAGTTTCTTTGAAGCTTCGTAAGTTTTATAAAAAACTTGAATATTATTACTGAAAATTTTTAAAGAATATTATTTTGCAGCCAATAAACTAATTTATAATAAAATATTTTAGCTGAAAACCCATGCAAAGATGCCATTAATGAAAGTTTACCAGAAGATATTAAGGTATTTGCAATAAAAAGAGTTACAAAGGGGTTTAATAGTAAATCACAATGCGATGCTAGAACATATTCGTATACAATGCCAACATTTGCATTTGCGCCTGAAAATTTAGAATTATTTCAAGAAACAGCAGAGTATCATGATTTTGAGAAACGAATGGAACAACTTTCTCTTATAGATGGAAAACCTTATTATGAATACAGATTACCAGACGATACACAAAAAAAAATTAGTGAAATTTTAAAATTATATGAAGGAACGCATAATTTTCACAATTTCACATCAAAAATGTAAGTTCAAATAAGATAGAATTTTATATATAGATTAATTTTAAACAAATCAAATAAAATGAACAAAATTAAAGAAATCATTTTCAAATAAGTTACTAAATATTTTCAGCCGACCACTGGATCCAAGAGCAAAACGATACATTATGAGTTTTGTAGCTGAAGATCCTTTTATTGTTGACGATCGAGAATATATAACTTTAAAAATTAAAGGACAAAGTTTCATGATGCATCAAATTAGGAAAATGGTAGCAATGGTTATAGGAATATGTAGAAATATTGTCAGTAAAGAAGCTTTTGATCAAGCATTTGAACAACAAAAATATGACATTGTTAGAGCTCCAGGTCTAGGATTAATGTTAAATATTGTAAGAGATATACTTATTTTGTAAATAATTTTCATAAGAAAAACAAATTTCATGCAGTCTAATTGTTAAAATTAAAATTTACCATTTAGGTCCATTATGATTATTATAACAATAGGTATGGAAAAGATGGAATGCACGAAACACTTGATTGGGCTGAATATGAAGAAGAAATTAAGGAATTTGAAAAAAATGTGATTTTAAAACACGTTTTCGACACAGAGTTAAATGAAAAACAGTATCCTTTTGAATTTTTCTAAGTTAAACTTTTCAATCTTTTTAAACAAATAAAAAGTTTAAAATTTTCGTATTATTTTTAAAGCTACATAATAGCTAATTTTTTATTATTAAATGTTTATACTTAATAAATATCCTCTCTTAATATATGTAAAAATCTGATATAAGATATATTTTATAAGTTTAATTAAACATTTTAACTATCAAATTTTTCTTAACACATTCTTTAGTATGTTGGAATGGTTAGCAAATCTCAGTGTTAGATCATTTGGTACAAGAGACGAGAATGAGATTAGAGAAGAAAATAAAAATGAAAATTCGAATTCTGTCGATGAATAATAATGTTACTGATGAGAAGACGTTATAAATTGTATTATATTTCATATTTTTTTATGAACAACTGTATATTTCTTTCGTAAATTAAATGTGTACGTATTAGATTTGATTTTAAATCTGCTTATTGTTTAATCTAAAACGTCTTATTCAATAATGTCCTTGATTTAGCAAAATGTTTTGTTAATGATAGTAAGTTGCCGTATTAATGACGCGTAAGTTGTTTACACATATGTTTCAATTTTATGAAAAAGACCTTATGCTCAAAAGTTTACTTTTCAAACGGAATAGAAAATTGGTTTTTAATTTTATCTCGTGAGAATTACTTAAAGATTTAAGTTGTTGATTTATTAAAAAAAAATGTATTTAACGGTTTTTATTGTATTTAAATCGTGAAAATTGCTTATCTATTAGTATTGCAAACAATTTTTGTTGGAGTTCAGCTACCTCACATTGAATTACAAAATAAATTAATTTACCTCTTTATGACTTCTAATCTGCAATGTGTCATAATTTAATCTTAAATAAAGTTATATCAATGTACACGAGAAGTATCTTATTACATAATAAAGATATTTTTCGGACTAATTAGTACATTAACTTTCATACAGAAAAAACAATATTAAAGGTATTGTTATTCATTTTAAAAAATGAAATATAAATATATTAATAATGAATGAATTTTCAAATTGATTAGTTTAAGACCAATTGTTAACGTTACAATTTTTTATTATGCAAAATAAATTTTGAAAAGTAGACAAACGTCACTTCGAATTGTTAAGTATCACGTAAATTGTGAAGAATTGCTCACGATTGTGATAACAATTTTTTTTTTTAAATAAAATTATTTATATACATTTATACAAAATTATTTTACTTTAGTTAACTGTAAGTTTTTTTTTTTATGAAAATAAAAAAATTTGGATATGCATGTTCAGAATGAGAAAGCAAATAAAAAGGAGATAAAATGATTCTTAAAAACAAAAATACGTGTACAAGCAAATTTATTTGAAAACATTTTAAAATCTGTCATATATTTTTGGTGTATTGGTCATAATATAACAGGGATTTTATATAGTTGTTTCAACAGAAAAAATTTACATAAAATAAAGTCCGTAGTTTAATTTACCTTTGCTCAGCTCGACCCTAAATTTTTGGAAAATTAAAAAGTTATTTCAATTCAAGGACTTCAAAGCTACTATTTTTCGCGTCTGCCCAAAGTCGTCGTTTCCTCAAGACAATTTAATTTTTAAATTACCGCAATCCTCGCCCTTATTAATCCCCCCGCCGCACATCCGAAACAAGCCCAAAAACCATCTCAAAAGCGTCGATTACATCCCAAATTCCCGAAAACCGCCTCGGCAGAAGCGTTCGAATGTCGGAGGAAAGCTCGCGCGTTTCCCTCTCCCGGCTCTCGGTGTCTCTTCTTCTTAGATCGATGTGATTGCGGCGTGTGTGCGATCGAGGCGGCAGTTCGCGTCCCGAGAGTCTCGCGGACGCCTCGATCGCGGCGTGCGAGCAACATATATATATTCCTTCCCGGGAGTTCGTTTCCGCGTTGTTTTTTCCGCTTTCGCGATGAGCGTCCAACGACTGCTGCTGGCGTTCGTCGCACTTTGCGGTAAGTACGCGCTTCTGGATGGTTGTTTTGTTGGCTGGGATTATGTAAAGTAGTGGCTCTCCGGCTCGGGATGGGGCTTTGTTTTTCTCGTCTTTGCGGAGAGCAGCGGCAGATAAACTGCTGGTTCGCGTAGTTTTGGGATCGTTCGAGGGCAGTGCTGTTTTTTTACGCATATTTTGGGGGATAACTCTGAAATTAAAAGAAATTTTTTTAGAAGAATATGATACGAATGTTAAACTATCTGTAATAAACGTTCGTACTAATCAAACATCGTGAATACAGGTTTAATAAAAAGCATCGTTAAAATCGGTGCATAATAGAAAAACTAAACATATTTTCCTTCAAAGTGATGGTTTTTCGCAACCCGATTTGGTGCAATAACAAACGACTTCAACCAAAGTTCGAATCAATCAACTTCCGAATCTCATCTCAACACAAATGTTCGCCAAAGAAATGCTGCGAGTATCTCTCGGAGCGGAGCAAAGATCGCATCAGCCCGTCGCTTAATTGCGCGTCAAAGGTCGAATTATCCGCGGCAGATTCGGCGGCTTTTAATTTTCCCCTAGCGTCTTTCCGCGAAATTCGCGTACTTACGTCGCCGCGGCTTCGTTCGCGCGGGGAAATTCCGTGCCCGCGAGTGACGGCCGATCGCGGTGCGCGGCGGCGTGCTTCCCGATTTACTATCGTCGAACTTTCGATCGGCGCAAGGTTACTACACTTTGGGTTTTTTTTTTCGGATCTGCAGATTGAGAAACTATGGGTTGTTTTTGGGGGGATTTGTTTAATTTATCCGATTTTTAATAAATTATGAAACGCAATTAGATATCGGATGCTGCTTTTAATTTGAACTTTGGGACAATTATTTATCATTGTTTACTACAGGCGGAGCAACAGGTTTCGCTATAAAAATTGAAAGTTTCTTAGAGTGTAACAAGTGCAGTAGGATTATTGCTGATCGAAATGTAAGGAAAAATAAAAAAACTAAAATTGTAGCATGAAAATAATTGAAAATATTTTCGATGAATTGTTGAATTCAAAGCAATGTAGACGGTTCAAGGTTAATTAAATCAAAACTAACCATCGTGAAAATATAAATGCTTGGATTTAGATACAAAATATAATGAATGAAACGTTGCGTCATAGAAATATCCAGCATTTAAGATTTGATTTGTCACTTACACAATTACAGTTTTTCCCAGCAGATTGAGATAACTAAGCTTCTCATAGAGTACATCTCTACTCTATACTTACTATTAACTTTATCAGTTCATTCAAGCTTAGTGTTGTTTAGTGGTACTCAATATATATAAGTATTATATAATATAAAACATTCTTATTTGGGAGATAGATTTTCAGATGAATAAATACTCTCAAATTGCGTCTATCCACTTCTCCGCTTAGCAAAATAAACTTTTTATTTATCACTAAAATTAGCGTGTTGCAATTCGCTGTTTTCCTATCATAAATCCGACATAATATTGACACATTCAGCAACTTACTCTCCCATTTGCGCAGCGCGAGAAACAATTTCCTTTCAGAAAATCGCCTTCCCCGGTCGCCACGCTGCCAATACGTGACTCCTCGTCCACAACCTCGAATCGAGGTTTTCTTCGAAAATCGAAAGAAATAGGAAACGCTATTCGCCCAGACTCTCTATGATCCTGGGCGAAAACAAGATGAGCGCCGCCCGCGGCGAAACCGGTTCCCCATCGCCGAGCCGACAGGACGAGTCTGTTTGCGCGAGCCTTGCCCTTGAATCTACTCTGGCTCTTTATCCGACATATCCGTTGAGCGTTAATGAACTTTTAGACTTAGACCTGACGATTAAGTGTGCTGTAAAAGTGTGCCGCGGACGTTGGCATTCGATGAAGTTACTGGAAGAACTTGCGGGCCTTTACATTCGCCCGAAGGATTTTGGGTTCAAGAAACCAAGTAGTGGATAATTTTTATCCTCTGTTATTTGCTCTAAGCGATTATCTTTACTTTGGGATTATCAATGATTGTTCTAAGTTTGTTTACTGGGTTTTCGTACAGTTTTCCGGATAGTAATCTTGATTTACAGAAAACAGGAAAGTTTCAAATAACGGTAGACGGTCAGTGAAGTTCACAATAAAATACCGTATAATGAATTTGCATATAATAAATCAATGAAGTAAAATAATTATTTTCATTGAATTATTAAAAAATTAAAAAAAATCAATCAGTAATCTACTTTATATAGTAATAGTAATAAATATTCAGTCTTAACTGTAAACTTCCAAATGTAAAAATTACTTAAAGAAACTGGTTAGAAGTGGGTCAGAACTGGGTCCAGCCTTATTTAATGGTACAACCTAATTGAATTATATTAATTACAACATTTTTTTTACAAAACTTTTCAATTTGAAAAAAGTAAATTATCTACCTTTAAGTTTCATTAATTCTATTTATTAAATAAATAAAATAATTTTTATTAAAATACGTTTTATGATTCTTGCAGTGCTTGTACAGAACGAAGCGAATTCGATTAGAAATTCACCCCGCATTGGAGGAGGAAACTGCCAGTAAGAAAGCATTTTTATGTCTAAATTCATCAAATGATATTAATGTAATTCTTACAGAAAGTCTGTAAAAGATAGAAATTGAGTATAGCTTAAGAAGAATATTTGATGAATTAAAATTTCAAAGTATCATGGAATAATTAACTCGTTATATTCCAGATATTAATTATGTAATTCTTTTGAAAATCATTCGTTAATAACGAATCAATTCCGAAAGATATCTCAATTTTTCTAGAAAAAATCGTGCAAAACATTTGCCTTCTTAAGTAAACTTATTAATACAAGATAGCATTGGTCATTAATTTACTTTGTTCCATCTGTGTAAACATACATACCTGTCCTCTTTTGCTTTCGTGCGCAAAAAGGAAAATTAAAAAAAAAAATCACGAGTAACAGCAAATAAAGTGTACAGCGATAGTAAGAATAGCGTAAAATATGCATCGTTTATTTTATGATAGCAGTTTTATAGTCTGCTGTAATTTAAATACAGCTTTTGTAAGTAAAATAATTATTATATTATCCTGATTGCTGAATTTTTCTTAAAATGAAGAAAACGCTTTAAAGAGAGAAAATATGAATTCATCGTTTATAATTTCAAAATTTGCCATTTAAAAGTAGTAAAATAATTTTTTTATTTACGTCGATTGATTTTTTTCCGCGAATTTTTATTACGAAAGAAATAATTTCGCAGCTTGAGAATTCAAAATTGTCTGCATGCATTTAACGAACTCTTTTCTTCTTCTTTAACATAACTCCATATAAAAAAGTACACAATTTTAAGTACAGATAACTCAAAAAAATCCTTTTGAAACTGTAATTAATATAAATCTTTAATATAATCTTCCTTAACACTCTTAATTTTGATGTAGTCACTTTAGTAATGACAGTTCACTGCCCTTCTCATTAGCGGCAAATGAACGCGCCAAATACATCCACTTATCATCAACCCAAAAAACATTCACCCCTCTAATCCACCCCGAAACTCGATCTCCCCTATCAGATCGTACCAGTTCCAATGCAAGAACGGCGACTGCATCTCGCGCGAGGCCCTCTGCGACGGCTTGGCGGACTGCATCGACGGCTCGGACGAGACGTCGGAGGAGTGCGAGGGTCCGGACGCCCCGGAGTGCAACCCGCGCACGTTCCGCTGCAACTACGGTGCCTGCGTCGACGGGGACGCGCCCTGCAACGGCATCAAGGACTGCGCGGACAACAGCGACGAGACGCTGCCGAGGTGCTCCCAGCAGGGCCACCACCATCAGGGCAATTCCAGCTACGGCGGCGGCTGCAGGAGCGATCAGTTCAGGTGCAAGACCAACCCGCCCAGGTGCATCGAAACCACGGAGCTCTGCGACGGGAGGATCGACTGCCCCGACAAGTCGGACGAGACTCCCGAGGCCTGCGGATCTTTTAAGTAATTATGGATTGGAGATTTTCATCGATGCCGATGTAGATGCAATTTTTTAGGCTTTTCCCTTTCGATCGTTAACAAACTGTATTTTTATACACATTTAGTTTATGCAATTATTTTAGCTTTAAAATTCAAAATTTTGCTTAAATTAATCAAGATCAGACGTATACTGAGAAACAAATTTCTTGAACTCAAAGAAAGCTTCATTGCGGGCAATCGGTTAAATATTTTTTTGATTTAAAGAAAACATTCTTTAATTGAAAGAAACCCCTTTTTAATGGGAAGGAAGTTTCTTTAAAATAATAAAGAATGTTTTCTTTGAATCAAAAAAATATTTAACCGATTGTCTGCAATGAAGCTTTCTTTGATTTCAAGAAATTTTTTTTTGTCATTATAGAAGAATAAAAAAAGTACAAAAAAATCAACCATCAATATTCCTCCCCCGACAAATCGAAATCGCTATAACGACACCCCGTCATTCTTAGCTGTCCGCAGTACGTATTCCGCTGCGCGTACGGCGCCTGCATCGACCAGCGGCTCAAGTGCAACGGCGAGCCGAACTGCGCCGACGGCTCGGACGAGTACCCGATCCTCTGCGACAACCTGAACCCCCGTCCGCCGACGCAGCGGCCCTCGCAGAACAACAACAACCCGTACATAACGGACGTGCCGAGGCCGACGCAGCGGCCCCCGCAGAACAACAACAACCCGTACATAACGGACGTGCCGCGGCCGACGCAGTCCCGGCCCACCCCGAGGCCGACTCAGGGCAGACCGTCGCAGAGGCCGACGCAGAGGCCCCCGCAGACGCCAAGGCCGAGCTACCCCGAGGAGAGGAACGGCTGCTACCTGCCCCGTTACCCCGAGAACGGCCGCTGGCTGCTCAAGTCCGGCCAGTGCTCCAACTCGTACTCCTGCCGCGAGGGAGACGAGGTGCCCGCCGGCTCGCAGCTGAGCTTCGAGTGCGATCGGGGATACAGGGTCAACGGCACCGCCGACGCGTTCTGCGTCCTCCACGGGGAATGGTCCATACAGCCAAAGTGCATTGGTGGGTATACTTTTTTCATTGACTGTATTAGACTTATTCACGCGTGGGAGAAAATTTACAGTCAACGTTGCAATGTCTTGTAGTAATTTGGCAATTATTAGAAATTTTGCTAGGAAAAGTGTGAAAAACCACATAATTTTCATAGATCTTTACAGTCCATTACCAAATTACTACAAAGACCAGTAATTTTCCCAATATTAAAATGCAGCTTCAACCGCCACAAGCCAAAGCCAAATAAGAAGCTGACCGAAACATCGTCTTTTTCCAGAAATCCGCTGCCCGGTACTGGAGGACGTTTCGCGCGACGCGAGGTGCCGGGACCGGGGCGACCGAGTCTCCTGCGGCAGCCCCGTCCTGCCCGGCACGACGGCCACCCTGTCCTGCAGCACCGGCTACAGCCAGGACCAGTCGGACATACGCAGGTCGAGCCAGGTGACCTGCAACTCGCGGGGCGAGTGGGACCCGCTGCCCATCAAGTGTGTCCCAGGTCCGATAACGATTAACGTCAACGTGCAGGGCAATTTCCTGAGCCTCAAGGAGAGCCTCCTCCTGTTCTATCCCTACTCCGATCTGCCCTCCGCGCTCACGGACACGAGGGCGCGATTTCTGACCGATCTGATCGTTAAGAACGGGACCGACTTCGATTTTAGCATCATGCGCGACTGGGGAAAACGGCTGATGAAGCATCGAGTTCCCGTTACGTAAAGAGAATGTAGATTTAAAGATTTTTTTTTTGAAGAATTTACACAGGGTTTTTAAGTATTGAAACGTACAGACAAGTATGCTGTGAGAGGTAGACCCCAAGTGATTTTTTTAATGAGTTTTATAAGCAGTTGAACTTTTACCGATGCCATAAAGTTAAATATAATATCCATGCAGTATGAATTAGAAAAAGAATTCATATTATAATAACATATTTAATAAGAAATCAAGTACGCATAACAGTCCTTAAAGAACCAGTATTTTAAATTATTTAGTTTATATAGCTATATATATAATTATATTTAATAGTTTTTCTTGTCTGTACTTATATTTAGAAAATTTTTTCAAACCATTCACAATAAATCTTGTAATTAATTTTTTGCATTATATATAAACTTATTTTTGTGACTATTTTCCTTCCTGATTCATAAAATAAACGGCTTTCTGGAATTATATTTCAGATTTTAAAATAAATGTAGAGTAAATATTTTCTATATATTCATATTTGAACTTTAAATATCGAAAAAATTTGGTAAATTTTGATAAAAAATGTACCAATTCCTTTTTTATCCTTGAGGCCTCGGAAAAGACGATTTTTCATATTAACGTAGAGATTTAGAAGATCGCAACTTTATCAACAAAAGATGAATATTTAATAAGGATAAAAACGTTTGCGCAGAATGCGGAGTCGCTGCATCCGGTTCTGGGCGACCACTCATCGTCAACGGCTCGACGCCAGACGTAGCGGAGTTCCCCTGGCACGCCACTTTGTACAAGGTAAAGGAAAACAGGAAAGATTTCATCTGCGGTGCCACGATTATCAAGGAAAATCTTCTTATAACTGCTGCTCATTGCGTTTACAACGAGGCGCACAAGAGAATTGACAATCCGAATAATTTCTACGTAGCCACCGGTAACATTTTTAAAGATTACGACTCTCCACTTCACGACGGCGGCCTAGTCCAAAAATCACGAGTAAGTAGATTTCGATAATACTAGCCAAACGAGGAAAAACTCTGTGTAACATTTTCTTCTTCTGTACCTTCCAGGTGAAGAATATATTCATCGGATGCAGATATTTAGGACTAACGGGTAATTACGAAAGTGACATAGCGATATTGATAATCACTACGTCTTTCGAATTTTCGTCCGTGACACTGCCGATTTGCCTGGACACTGGTTCGCTGAACGACAATGCAGTTTTGTCGGACGGAAACTTTGGCAAAGTAGCCGGTTTCGGAAGGACTGCAACAGGTGATTCGAGTTCGGTTTTGCAAACTTTGACAGTGCCGTTCATCCCTTTGAATACGTGCAGATCTAGCGCTACGGCTTCCGGCAGTGAGAGGTACTTGACTATAGACAAATTCTGTGCTGGATATAATAATGGTACGTATAAAAATTATGTTAAACAAACTTTAATCATTTTTTTAGAGAAAAATACATTAATTATTTACATAAAAACTTTTACAAAAACCTCGTTACTTCAATTACTTACAATGTAGGAAAATAAGCACAATATATTTACAGGTTCATCGGTTTGCGACGGTGACAGTGGCGGCGGTTTAGTTTTTGAAACTGACAGGCGTTGGTATCTTAGAGGAATCGTGAGTCTCGGAATCGGAGGAAAAGATTCGGGAGGCCAGAGAGTCTGCGACAGCAATACATATTCTTTGTATACGAGTGTGGCCAGTCACATGGAGTGGTTACAAGACATGATTCTTAGCTTGGAGACCAAGAGGCCGTACCCTCTTTGCAGCTGATTTTAATAATTGACAGAATATTCGGTCGTTTCTCCTTTTCAAATATTGAGATATTTATGGACCTCCTACTTTTATAAAATATTGTTGTCATTAAAAAAATAAAACTCGTACGTCGTACATAAATTACTGTTAAAAATAGAATGTGCAATAAGAAATGTACTCATTTTATTACTCAATTCAATGAAATGTAAAAACTAGTCATTTTTCTAAGACTGACAATGCTTCATTTCAATTTTCAATAAATGAAAATGAAAAAGAATTAAGCATAAAGAATTTGATTTACCTTATAATATTTATTAACTATTATTAATCTTGTTACGTTTGCGATGGCAGCGTTGGTTTTGAAGTTATTCTGTTCTTTGGTGCTGGTAAATCTGAAAAAATAAAAGAAAAAGAAAATTTACAAATATTTTTAAATAGTAGCTTTCTATTTAAAAAGTCCATAAATATGAAAATATAGTGTTACCATGTAAATCTAATTCTGCTAAATCTGGCAACTCCACAGAATTATCCTTAGCCTTATCAGAACTAGTAGAATCATCAAATGCTGTTCCCATTATTTCAGCTAATTCTTTTTCTAACTCAGAATCTGATTCTACAGTAGCTACAGGTTGAGCCATCACCGACTGTATTTCGTTTAATTCTTCAACAATCTAAAATAAATGAAAATCAAAAATAAAATTTGAATAAACAATATATAAACTTCAAAAGTAAAATACTTATTATTTAAAATTTTTTTAAGTATTTAATAAATTATTAAAAAAATAACCTCGTGCATATCATCCATTGTATTTGTTGCATCATGCTCAGTAAGACCAGTGTCTTCAAACTTCTTCAATGCACTGCAACCAGCTTTGTAAGCGGCTAATGTGTCTGTATCGTAACGAGCATCATGAATTCTGCTTAGAAGCTTTTGTACATTTTGTACTGCTGCACTGCGTTTTTCTATACACTTATCAAGCTCATGCTTTTTTCTCAGAAAACTTTTTGCTACTTGTCTTAGGCCACTATTTAGTGATGACTTTGCTTTTAATATAACTTCATTCCTTTCTGTCTCTAGTTGCTCAATATTTTTGATTAACATTCCCTCTTGTTGTGTCAGTTTGTGAATTCCTTCATCAATTTCCGTTACTTGTTCTGCCCCCTTTGAAGAAATTTTTACAAGTAATTCGTTTTTGTCATTCTCTTGACAATTTCTGAATGCAGCTTTTTTTGTATGCCTTAGATAAATTAAAGCTAACTTAATATTATTTTCTGTGATCCTACTATTGCCACTTTTTTCTATGCAATTCTTTGTTAGTTCCGATAATGATAAAAGTGTATTTTCTTTTTTACTATCAATTGTAGATAATATCAATTCACCCAATTCTTTTACAGTGGTAAGGTGTATATATTTAGTATCAGTTTCAATAACTGGTTCACTAACATAGCTTTTCAATTTTGAAAAAGACCATGAAACTGGTTTCTTTACAAATATATCAATAGTCCAACCTGTCCAGGTAGCACTCGGTTCTTTTAAAAAATCTGATTCCAGGATAACCTCACCATTCCTGTTAAAATAAAATTATTTAAAATTAGATTAAAATATTCAAGATTTAAGAAACAGTATCCTTAGTAAATCAAACATTGCAACTATTTGAATTATTAATTACACTTAATTATTAAGTCATTATTTTAAACTAGTTTAAGAAATAAATTAAAATATCTTACTTGTACAATTCTTGTAAAACTGTTGGCAAACATAAAGCAGTGCAACCTTCCCTTTTAAAATTCATGTTTAAGTCTGTCAGCGTAAAACTACAACGTGCATGATAACTGGCCCAAGTTTTTATAAATTGATTCCAAAATTTATATTTGGAATTCCAATCTTCAGGATTGACAGAACGATTTCGAAAAGGAGCAAACAAAGATTTCATTCGTTCATCTTGATTCCAGCAGTCTGGCAGCTTGTCAGCAGGTAAAGGAGTTGTAAATTTTGTTGCTTCTGTAGACATTCTTGCAATCTAAAATGTAAAATTGCATAAGTGATGAATAATTGCCAAAATACAAAAATATCATTATTTTGTATTCACTACATTCACAATAAATAAAGTATGTAACTTCAATATAATGGTGAACCAAAAAAGAATATAACTGCACAATCAAAGTTGATTTATTTACTTTTTGTTCTTAAAAATCGAGAAGCAAAAATTGCATGACAATCGAAATTCTGCTAATCTGCATTACCAGACTAGTAAAATTTTTGTCATTAAATTAAAATTAACATATTGCAAAAATAGTTACAAAAGCTAAAAACTTTTACAATTCAATATTCAAGTGATCGTTGATGTAAAAACACGACTCAAAATAAAACTGCTAATCCAGTGTTGTATTGTACGCAGCACTGAGCGAGCACACAGATACAAAGGCTGACTTTCTACTAAAAATTTTCTAGTGTAATGTGTATAGTGTAAATTAAACATTGACGGTTGCTTACAAAAATTTGACGTTTATATCACATTAGTGTGACGCAATATTCATTCCTGACAATCCTGACCGTCGAATTACAAACGGGCCTTTTCTCGGAGAGGACGAGGAAGTGTGCGCGAGTGTTGGCGGCTGACTTCTCTGGCTGAAAAATGGCGACTCGTCTGCTAAGAATCAGTTCTGCTCTGCGAAAAGTTGCAGACAGCAATGGATTATTTAAGGTACGTACTTCAATATCGTTCTATATCATTTAAGAATATTCTTCTTTGAATTCCATGACAATTCGCAGCTTTTTTCAATTATTAAAAAAGCAAACAATAATCACTTTTTGACGGCACCTTCCTTACGTAATATGACTTAATTTTCTTGATTTATATAAATTATTGGCTTATTACAAGTTAATTTGTTGAAAGCTTCATAAAACTTTTCTTATTTAAGTTCTTCCTAACATTTATTCAGATTTTAGAGTAGGTTGATGAGCTTGCAATTTTCTAACCTTCAAAATGGATAATCAATCAAAGCTTTTTACGTCTTTTATTATTTCCCTATATTTACTTGGTGTTGTTATATTTCAGGTCAACAGGCGGTGGAGATCAACTGAAGCTTCATATAAAGAAGCTCTAATTAACCAGCCCCCAACACAAACTACGTGTTTAGATAATGGCATGCGAGTTGCCAGCGAAGACAGTGGTGCAGCCACTGCAACTGTTGGTTTGTGGATTGATGCTGGAAGCCGATATGAAAACGATGAGAATAATGGAGTGGCTCACTTTATGGAGCACATGGCTTTCAAGGTATTTTATTATTTATTCTTTTGTTTCTTAAATATATAGTTTTGAAATATGTGTAACGTATATTACAACAAAATAATAAAAATTAAAAAAGAAAGATCAAAAATGTTTTAAGCCTGAAATATAAAGCTACTCTTAATTATTACATTAATCAATTATCCGCATTTTTTTTATTATAATTAAGGTGACATTTACTTGAATAAAATTTAAGTATTTTTCAATTTTATTTATTGTTTTTATCTTTATTTTTAATATTTTAGGGCACTGCTAAGAGGTCACAAACGGACCTTGAACTGGAAATTGAAAATATGGGTGCTCACTTGAATGCTTATACAAGTCGAGAACAAACTGTCTTCTATGCCAAATGTCTATCTCAAGATGTTCCAAAAGCTGTAGAGATCCTTAGTGACATCATCCAGAATTCTAAGTTAGGAGAAAATGAAATCGAAAGAGAACGAGGAGTTATCTTAAGGGAAATGCAGGAGGTGGAAACAAATTTGCAAGAAGTAGTTTTTGATCATTTGCATTCAATCGCTTACCAAGGAACACCTCTGGGAAGGACAATCCTTGGACCCACCGAAAACATCAAATCCATTTCCAAAAATGACCTTCAATGTTACGTCAAGAATAACTATGGCCCACCCAGGTATGACATTTTTTTAATACAAATAATACTTTTTCAGTATACGTAGCCACAAAATTCGCTTTTGCGTCCGCGTCCACACTGAATCAAAAAATTTGTTAGCACCACTTACACTTTATGATAAATCTACTACTAAAATCAGTATATATCTACAAAAAAATAATTTTTTGTTAAAATTTGCAAAGAAAATTTTACCTCGTAAAATTCACAAAGTTGATATTTAGAGTATATTAATTACTCAATATTATTATTAAATAAATAATTATTAACATTTATAAAATATTATAGTCAAGTATTTTTGAAAAATAATTTCGATTTGACCAATACAAAAAAATATATATTTTTTATCTTATACATATACAACATTTTGTTGTAAGAATACTGTAGTTCAGTTTTGCGAGTTATTTTTACGAGTTTGCAATACGATGTTAAAGATTCAGTTTACGTAAATTATAGTACTTTTCGATCCTAGTGCGATACTCGTGCCTCGCTTCGCTCGGGCGACAAACTCACATCGTGTAAGAATCGTTTTTATAACATGTATTGAACAAGTGCCACTATTGCGTCCGCTTGTTTTAGCAACCGTGCGTATAAGTGGCACTTATGCCACGCCGTGCCATAAAAGATTTTAAAAAATCAATGCCAATATTTGAAAATATTTCAATGTGATATTACTAGGTTCGTTCTGGCTGGAGCTGGAGGCGTAAACCACCAACAACTAGTCGACTTAGCGCAGCAACACTTTGGAAACATGAAAGGTCCAATTTACGACGAAATCCCAGAACTCGATGTGCCCTGCCGCTACACCGGTTCCGAAATTCGCGTCCGCGACGACTCAATTCCTCTTGCACACGTTGCTATTGCCGTTGAAGGTATTATCAAAATGTTTTTTTTAACATTTATTAAGACTTTATGTAGTTTCAACAAAACATTTAAAATTATGATAAAATTAAATATCTTTGCTTATCTTTGAAGAAATCGATAAAAATGAGTGAAAAATTTTCCATAGTCTCGGAATTACGCGAGAGTGTAAAAGTTATTAAATCTTTTTAAAGCACTTGTATTTACTAAACTTAGTGTTAAAAGGATATTAAAGTAATTTAAAAAATTGTTTAAGGTGCTGGATGGAAAGAAGCCGATAACATTCCTCTGATGGTCGCCAACACATTGATGGGTGCGTGGGACCGCAGCCAAGGTGGTGGCGCCAACAATGCCACTACTTTGGCTAGAATAGCAGCGTCTGGTGAACTTTGCCACAGCTATCAAAGTTTTAACACATGCTACAAGGTATTTTTTAGATTGATCGTAATTGAATAAAGCAGCTTGTGTAAAATTAAATATTTAATTAATTAATTAAAATTATAATAACTTGTGTAGGACACCGGTTTGTGGGGAGTTTACTTCGTCTGTGAGCCTATGCAGTGTGAAGACATGGTCTGGAACATCCAACAAGAGTGGATGAAACTCTGCACATCAGTTACAGAGAAGGATGTCAACAGAGCCAAGAACATTCTCAAGACCAACATGCTTTTGCAATTGGACGGAACTACCGCTGTCTGTGAAGATATTGGCAGACAAATGCTTTGCTACAACCGCAGAATTCCTCTTCACGAACTCGAGGCCAGAATAGAGGTAATTTTTTTTTTTTTTTTATAATTTTATTATTATATTAATTTATTTATTAAAATATTATAAAGTTGAAAAAGTTAAAAAAAATTCTTAGAGGGGTAAAGGCAGTAAAATAACGTCCAATATTCTCATTTACAGTGTGTCACTGCTAAGACCATCCAGGATGTAGGAATGAAATACATTTACGATCGCTGTCCAGTTATCGCAGCAGTTGGTCCAGTTGAAAACTTGTCCGACTATAACGAGATTCGTGGTGCCATGTACTGGGTCAGGCTTTAAATTCGTCTCTTTGAGTCGCTGGAGCCATTACGATTTGTTAGAGAATTTAATTCGAAAGAGTGACATTGAACCGATCTATGTTCTATGTAGTATATTAAATTATATAACAAACAACAAAATTTTCTAATTTCATTGTCACATGCTACAAATAAAAGCTTGATCATGCTTAATGGTCCAAATTTATTAAAAGAAAATCTTGAACATCTTTAAAAGTACTGCAATAATTGTGAGGTGCATGTACAATGACATCAGTGTAAAAAATAAAAATACAGTTTCTTTTTTTCCACCGTTATTATTCTTGTAAATAATTTCCAATACACTAAAATGAAGTTTCATCCTTTACCATATCAATTAAAAATTATTATAATGAGTAGATCCATTATATGTCTTAAATTATGTCACACAGAGAGATGCCCAATAAAAATATATTAAATAATAAAGTTTGATTTAATACTGACTAGAACGTTTAACTTAAGTATATAGATCCTTACGACTTACATCTGCAATATTCAAATCGAAAAATCTCATGGTATAATATCAAAGATTACAATATTCCTATAATTTGTATAATTTAAAAAATGCATGTCAAATTGTTTGTAAATAATCCTATAAAATCACTTGGTTGAAAGGAAGTTTTTACGACTGTCAATATAAATCGTGTGCTGTAAAATTATAAATGCTTAACTATATGTACAAAATTGATTCTTAAAAGATTCAATATATAAGCGCATTACAATCCTATCTATTATTGTAATGTACATGATGCATACAACTCTTGAAGTTGCTAGTACTTTTAATTGAACTATCTGCCGTGCGCGCTTCCAGGTACTTGTCGTGCAGGTGACGCGTCCTTACAAACTTTTGCAGTCATTTCAGCCAACGGTTCCAATTCCTTACGATTTATCAGATCAAATTCCGTTATAAAATAGTAAAACTGTTTGTAACATGTATTGACGTGAGCTTCCTGCAAAAGTCAAATTTTCCTTGTGCAAAAATTGGAATTTTAAAAAAATGTCTCGATAAATGAAGTATGTCTTACCGCTCCAATGGCCACTAATCGATCAAAATGATGTATGTATACGTGTACAAACACTCTAAACAATCTCGTTAGAATTTTTCGGCATAGCGGAATAAAAGTTTTCGGAAATGGTATATCTAATAATAGAAAATGAATTTTATTATAATTTAAAAATCGAGTATATAAATTGATAAATTTTGATTAATAAAACAAATATTACTATTTAAGTTTAGAAAGAAATCAAGCAAGGAAATAAATTATAATATTTTTAAAAAATTTTGAAGCATTACCTGTAGAAACTGGAAAAAGTGATTCATTATTTATTTGTGTTTCAATCCATTCCATCAATAAAGATACATATTGAGGTGCTGGGAGTGCTGTTGGTTTTTTATATTTATCCCCGTCTGCCCATAAGTATTCAAAGCGAACACCACCACTCATTGTCGGACAGGAAGTTGAGTCACAATATTCAGATATTGTGCCATAAATGAGATTAATTCTGTTGAAGAAATCGACAACTGCAAACAAGAATGATAATTAATAGCATGAAATTAAACAGAGCGAAGGTTACATATCACACCTTGTAATCTATATTTATGTGATAAAAAATGCTAATGAGGACACTAAAAATATTTATGTAAATGTTTTTCTGGAAAAATTTCAGCATCAATATAACTTTACAGAGAAATAGTTATATAACATTATGGTAACAAGAAGTGACCTATATTCTAAATTTAAATTAAATTGTACTATGCTATGGTGAAAAAATTTTAATTAACTAAAAATAAACTAACAATTATTTAATAAATATAATTGTGTTAAGAATTTAGAGTTGCATGAAAATCTCTATAATGAATTCAATTTAATTAAGTAAATGACCTGCAATAACAGAATCACAAATTTAAAAAAAAAAGATAAAAAATCCTACCATGAACTGCAATCCAGTCATTTAAATCCTCTCCTGGTGGCAGTTTAACAGCAGCCCTTAAATTAATTCCAGAGTTCAAAGAAGCTTGGGCTTGTTTGTACAGGGAGTATCTCATAGTTCCGTGAGTAAACTTCTTTTTCGGACGGAACGTCTGCAAAAAAAAAGCCACCCCTTAACTCTCCATCGCATCAAAAATAAAAGCAAGCAAGTAGCCTTGAAAACGACAATCAGCTGATACACGGATCAGCGGTTTCAGCGTCTCAGCGTGTATAAAAACAAAAAAAGTTCAAATAAACAAAAACGGCTCATTCGATCTCGTAAGCGGCCTCAAGGATAATAAACAAGTTTGTAGGTTATGAGCAGAGGGTGTCGAAAGCCTACCTTTCCCTTTTGAAAAAACTCGACGAAACCACTGAGCGCTGCCATTTCCGCGAGTTTATTTCACAGCTCCTGCGTTACGAATTCACTGGTTCGCGTCGTCGGTCGGCCAAAAGCAGAGCAACGAACGCGGCGGCGGCGACGACTGACGCGCGCGACACTATCCGCATTGAAAATCCATTCGCGGCACACACTCGGTCGCTCCAGGAACGGCAAAAGGGAGATGCTTCTAGAGAGGAGGTGGGGGAGAGAGTCCCCCAACTTGGTTGCTTCGAGAGGAAATCAACTTCCGAAGTTTCTGCTTTATCGAGCGCCTTGTACATACGTACACGATGCGGCGTGCTTGTGTACGGGCAGAACTATGAGGAGACTGCGGTATCGTCCGTTTTCGAAATTATTGGCCTTTTACTGATAGTAAATTTGGGTCATCGGAGTTCGAACGTCATGTTATTAAAAAAAGAATTTATTTCGTAATTATATTGTTAAGAATTATATAAGGCATCGTGTAAAAGTTTTTTGAATATTTTCAGCTTTGCAATGGGGGGAATGTAGGATGTAGAAATCTATATTTGTACAGTAGTGTGAGTCATAGTTTGGTAAGACGCATGTTAAGCGGCTAAATATTATCAAAATGTTCATTATAGGAAATGAAATAATCGCTAAAACAAGCTTCATTGTTCGCACGTGATTTTCTTGTTGTAGAAAGATTTCTTTGTTTTATTTCATTAATTTATGATTATGCTGCCGGCGGTTCACGAGGTTACTCATATACGTTTTGAGCAATTAAAAATTAATGCTTTCTTTTTAAGATGTAATTAGAAGATAAGTATTAATAAATAGCATTTTTACTTTGAACCCCATGTGTCAAGGAAAATGGTTGAAGTTGTTCAAAAAGCAAATGTTAAAAGAAAATTTGATATCGTCCTGTAAATAAAGGGCTATTCAGAGTTTATAAAGTATCTGGAAGAGTAGGTAGGTATAGATAGATAGTAGGTATTGTAATTTTATTTATTGCATAAATTAAATTATACAAAGAGCAGTATAAAGGTACAGCGTAAAACTATTTGCCTAAATATAATTTGGAGAAATCCAGAAGAGCTTTTTGCAGAGAAGGTAACTTGTAGCTTCGAATTTTCCGTAGAAAGTTGTTTTTTTTTCATTTTGTTGCCTACTTAAGTGCGGCGATGGCTCAGTTGGTAGAGTGTCGGACCTTTAACCAGAAGATCTCTAATTCGATCCCGATCTCTGCTGAAAACTGACATGTATTTATTTACTAAGCGTCTAATACATCAGATATGCATGTCGGAACTGAATAAAGGTTCAACACTCTACCGACGCCGCTCTGCATAGCTATATCTGTTTACAAGTAGGTACTGACCGAGTACTGCAGGATACGGCTTATTAGACTCGACATAGATCTACTTACACTTTGTGCTCGCGATGTTACACGGCGATTCAGGTCACACTATTTTTATTTATTTTATTAAAAAAAGACTACGTTTGTCCATTGCATTAAAATTGCGTTCAAGAAGACAAAGTTAAAAAGCGATTACGTATAAATTTCGACTTTCTGTTCAAGCGCTAATGACAGCTTTTGGATTTCAAAACGCACTTTAAAGAGTAAATAATTCCTTAATATAATGTTGCTAAAGTAATGGGAAAATATAGCTCCTAACACGCAACCTTGAAATTGGTACGTTGCGGTTTACGTTGGCTTTTTTAATTTGTACGTATCAGACGGCTCCACATTACGCGTTACTTGAAATTAGTTAAACTTACGTTGTAATTATCAAGTTTAGATATTGCAGAATGGAAAGTTTTTAAATGGGATGTACAGAAATATAGTTTACGTTTTAATTATTAATTAATGGTCGCAACTAATTTGTAAATGTGTCCTCTCCTCGTAAGTTAATCTTAATTTATTTATCCTTTAAACATAGTATTAGCAAAATTAATAAAAATTTACGAAATCGTGTGATTAATGTGTGATTAATGTCATAAACTATAGAATTATTGAATTTTTGTTTACTACTTTATTACCCCATCTTTTTTATCCTAATATAGATGGTAAATAGAACAAAATTTCATTCATTAAGCCTGACATGCAAATCAATTTATTACACGAAAGAGATATAAGGTGACGTGTTAATATTCATTAACAATCAGAAATTTATTGATTAAAAAAATAGTTATAAAGCTCCGTAATTACTCGTTACAATTCTTTCATAATTTATTGTATAAGGGAAAGGTATATCAGTGTACTTTATCCCTAGATTTCGGATAGCAGACTTATAGTACTAAATTCAATAAATATATTTTTGTGAAACATGTTCTTTTTGAAACATTTTTATACTCAACTTAATCGACTACGTGTGGAGTTTTTAA
>UCOL01002551.1:0-24721 GCA_900474335.1 Ormyrus nitidulus | reverse complement strand
ATACTAGTCTTCACACCGGCAGATTGAAAATAAAGTAATTTTTATTTTCCGTGCGATCGCATCGCGAGCTGATGTTTTTATGCAGGATAGTAAGTTGAAATTGTTAGCTACGCTTCTCGCACAAGAGTCAAAACCGATGATTTCTCTGCCCTTCTCCCCGCAGCTTGAACCTGAGGACCCTCCTTAAATGAAATTTAAAAATTTCTATACAGTAAGTTAAAGTTCAATGTTTATTTTCAATGTTTAAAAGATGCTACAAAAATTGTAAACTCTTCACCAAAAAAAAAATGATAAAATGTGGTACCAAAGTAGAATTCGGTCTTATACTTTACTATGCAAATAAATAGCATCCATATCCATTGTTTTTGCATGGATGGTTTCGAGTCGTTTGGGGGTCTCAATATGTCCACATTAAATTATCACGATCACACGTCCAAAATGCAAATATCGTGGGTGAAAGGTTATTATATCTATGTTACTCCAGCAAAGCACACATTTTTATATTCGACTAAAAGTTTGGCGTGTGCTTTTGAAAATATAATAATTATGCCTCCATTTTGTTTAAATTTTCATTTTCACTGATTAACGAATGACACAAAAAGATAAAAAAAACTCTGAAATTATCTAACGTTAAGATTACATCATTATAGCTACATCAATTCGCTCGGTTAAATTTTCAATGCGAACTAGCAATTTTTCCCAGCTTAAAATAATGAAAAAGAAAAACGTACAACGAGTCACATTAATCATCAATTCCATAGCTACTCCGAAAATGTTAAAAACGATCAGGCCGGCTTCAGTAATCGAAGCCGCGAACGAGCCAGCCGGCGAATCACCGGCTCGTCCCGGCCGAAGTGAAAATTTGCAAAATCCATAATCGCTCTTACACTCGGGCTGTGTGACTTGGCGGCGGGTGACCCTGAATTACGTAAGAGAGCGGCTCGCGCGGCGCTGGATGCAATCGCGAGAGCGTACGTATATCGGCAAGGTCGCCGAATGGGAGAAAAAGCCGCGCGAGTATTAAGCGCGGATCTTTTTTTGGGGGGGGCGTCGTCGTCGTCGTCGTCGTCGTCGTCGCGTGCGCAAAAAAGCGCGTGCCGTGCACTGCTCATCGGCTCGCGGCTCGAGGCCGTCCTCTCTGTCTCTCGCTCTCGGTTTTTGCGCGGGAGCGACTGAGAGAATGAACCCGTCCGCGCGTGCCGGAAGTGGCGCGGTTATGTCGCCGATGCGCGCCGCTAAGCCTACTATACTTCGTTGTAGCTTCTTTTTGTGTTTTTTCGATTTTCGCCGCGAGCCGCGCGGTTTTCTTGGCCGACCGCTCGGTGCCGAGACCGAGGTTGCGAGCTTCGGTATCGAGGGTTAAGCTTTTTTAAATTGTATTCTTATTCGCGGACGAGTTCGAGCGCTGAAACACTGTTTTTCAAAACAAAATCGACTGGATGAAAATACATTTCTTTTTGCGACATAATTTTTAAAACTACTCGATAAATTGTACATTTAATCTTAATACTACGCGTCTCTCTCGAGCAAATTGTTTTTAGACGAGTTTAGCAAATATTGGAATTATTTTTAACTCATAAATAAAGGAAGAGCGGCTGAGGCATCTAAATAAATGACTATCTCGATTTTAACTTGTTTATCAATGCAGCGGAACACAAGGTAACGCGCGGTTAAGGTTAGAAGTACGCAATACAAAAACTGGTTGCGCAACACCTGAACTTATCGTCTACAATTACATTAACAAGCAATAAAGCATTAAGTTTAATAAGAAATTCGATAAAACTCGTAGTGTCATTAATGTCATAAAGAGGCAATTACGACACTTTGCGCAATACCGAGAGAATTTATTGATAGCGGAAGAGATCTTCGAAGCGATGAAAATATTCTATTCAAATCTGGGGGAATTGTTAATTTTCATTAAAAACCATCAACGTTTTATCCATTATAATGAGCTTTTTGTAAAATCCGACATAAAGAGTACCGCTAAAGCAAAATTTCAGTTTTACCGAAAACCGCCGTCAGAGAATATAAATTTATAAATAAGGAATAATTTATTTTAATTTAGTCATCGCTCAAAATGTAAAAGAATACGTTTATTTTGTAAAATGAAGCGCGCAAGTCGGCATGCTAAGGTCGTAAAAAATAAAAAGTTCAGCGCATAAACTTGTAAAGTGCATGCTCTTTAATGCGCAAGAAGCTCCAACGTGTCCAAACGAAAATATTCCAGAAGCGCCAGTACTCGAAACAAGCGACCAACACCGCACAATTTCCTTCCCCGAAAAAAAAAGGCGCCAATCCCCGATCCTCGCCACTATATAAATCTCACGTATACTCGAAAGGCAAAAAAGCTCGCCGCTCGCGCGCTCCGGACGATCTCGGCAAAAGCGTCGCTCCGCTCGCTCGGCGCATATATATCGGAAATGTGTCACGAGGCGTGCACTCGCTTGGCCGCGAACTCGCAGCTCGGCGCGACCTTGTCCTTGCCCCTGAGAAGCGGCGGCGGTTCGCCTTGGCCGCGGATCGATGCGCCGCCGCCGCCGCCGCCGCCGCGAGCCAGTCTTTGCGCAGCAAAGCAGTTGACCCGACAAAGACTCGCGCGCGTCCTTTATCGCCCGCGATAAATAATGCACCGGCGACCGGTCATCCGACCGCGCTCGCTTTTACACCCCAATTTTTTATACAGGATTACGGTGGAACGATTGCGACGAGGGGTTTGCGGGATGATTTTCTCGGCTGGTGCTGCATCGATTTTGTGGTGGAAGGGCTTTTCTGCAGGGAATGCGGAGGGACGCAGGGATGAAAATTCTCTTTCTGTTTGCTATTTCTCGACGCTTTTTTGGAGAAAAGTAATTTTTAGTTTTTTTATTTAAATTCTTTTAAGTGGTGGCAAAAAATGCAATCTGCGAGTTTTCGAAAATATTGAATACTTTTTTAATATAAAGTAGCTTATAAAGTTATATTGATTTTTTAACTATATGTATGGCTAAATTTGCACGCTCCCCCAATTTCCTTCCAATTTTATTAGCGTTTTACGAAGCATTTTCTACAGTCCATCACGATCGGATTCTGACTTTTAAAATTCCAAGTCTCAGTAAAAGTTATCCAAATTAAAACAAAAATCATTTCCCAAGTTAAATTCCTTTCTTCAGCTTCGGATAAAAAAATAAAGTAACTATCTCTCATTTTCTTATAAATAGCTATAAAAATATAAAAATTCCAAGTGTCACATTACAAAATCACATAAGACATTAGAAAATGAAATATTGCCACCAAATCGGGAACAATGTCTAATTAAAAAGCGTCCCAATACCGAAAGCCCAGCGGCATCACAAATTTCTTAGCAAATAATTAAAAGTTGACGCGAAGAACATCGTAATCGCCAACGTGAGCCTGCTGTTAATGATGTGCGCAGCTCCGAGCAACTCTGACTACACGCCAAGTGGCCCGAGTTCGAAGTTCGCTCGATCTTTTTTTCTCCGAACCCCGGAAGTTTAGAAGTTCACCGTGAGACGCTGATTATCTCGCTGCAGTTTACGTCCGTTCGCCAAGGTCCCATAAACAAAAACTTTACGAGGAGTTCTCTTCTTCCATAGCAGGCTGTATATACGTTCTTCGCGCCTCTGGAGTTAACGTCATCGTCGTTTTGAAAATAAGATTCCTCGGACTTGCTATTTTTCGTTTTAGTCGCGGTAGTTGACATTTTTTCCGTTCGCCGAGCGATATCGCGCGCTTTGAGTCTTTAGATTACTTAATTTATTTATTTAGAGCGATAAGGTTTCTTTCAAATTATAACGTTACAATGGAAGAAAAACGTTCTTTTTTTTATCGATGAACTTGAAATGTTTGACATTGTTACGTATGGTATCTTTGAATAAGGATAGAACAATGCAAAACAATTAGCCGTTTCATTGAAAAATGTTTAAACGCTGCTTTGTTCCATTAACTAATATTTCCTCTACAACATTAAGCAAACTTTTGTTTCCAAGATATCAGTTTATTACATATGCCGATATTTTTAAAAGCTAATTTTTCGCCTCCTACAGTAAAAATAGAAAACATCATGGATCAAAAACGTTTCGTTGCTTCTTCCACGCTAAAGATTCATTTGCAACACAATAAATTCTCCGCAAAATAATTAGAGCTAAATATCAGCAAAAGTTCCGAGCATTAATTCCGAAAGGAAGCTACATAATACGAAGTCGAGCCAAGAGCTCTTCGGCGTAATCGGCGATATTGCTCTTTTTCAGCGCTCGTCGTTATTGTCGCGCGATACGCGATTGGTCACGCTTACCTTTGACATTGAAAAGTCGACAGGCGACGCGTGCGCACAACCGGAATTAAATGCGCTCTATACGGTTTTGCGTCGCGCGCAATGTGCACGCCGAAAGCATCATCTTTTGCGCGCCGCCGCCGCCGCCGCCGCGGAAAACTCGACGGCGGCAGCTCGAGTCGAATAAATTTGCCTGTAATTGCGGGGACACGGTAAATAAGTGTGTCGACGCGCCACTTTGCGCGAAATCTACGAGGCCGCGGTTAATTGGGGCGAAAAGAAATTCGGAGATGAAAGCGAAGCGGGCGGGTTTTGGAGTCTGGACTAGGAAAAAATAGAACTTGGTTGCGAATTATTTTAGTGGGCTCGAAAGATATGTTTCAACGAATTTTGTAGAACGAGAAATATGGATGTGTAAATTTTGGCTAATTAATTGTAAATTGATTAGCTGTTTGAACGATATAACACATTAAAAATAATCCGCAAGTCACTGTGAATTGTTTTATAAACTTTTCTGACATTAACGTAATTTTTATGAAATATCCGTCTGCGATTCTCCGGTCTTTTTTGCGTTTTTTTTCTTTTTTTTTTAAAAGAGGCAGAGCTGCATTTTTGTATAACAGAGACGTTCAAGGTTGCGGCGATCGCTAAAAAACAGTCAAATAATCGCGGACGATCGTCGAGACACGTGTCGCGGTGTTTTTTTTTTCAGGGTTCTCCGGTGATTTTGCAAATCAAAAAAAGAGAAAAAGAAAAAAGTTTCAAGGGACCTCAAACATAAATATTCGCTTCTATTTTTAAGAATTGGTTCAGCTTCTATTAAAATGTATCTTCTGCTAATGAAAGTGCTTACTGTATTTCGACAGATATTATACGTTTCTTTATAAAAATAAAGCTCTTTTCATAAAAATAAAATCACGAACTGTATTTAAAAATATAGTTTGAATGAATTATCATTGAAGTAAGTCAACCTGTCCACTGTCCACTATCAATTCTAAATAAAAACAAGGAATAAAGATAAGGTCGATGCAAAAAAAAAAGGAACGACAGATTACTCGACCGTTTTGACTCTTTATAATTTCGTTATTTCCTTTGTGTCGATGATAAACGGAGCATTTTTACCCAATGCACATGGATGCCGTATGATTTCAGATAAACAACGGTGCATATTTCACTTGTCTCGCATTCAAACGTTATTTTCAAGCCGGCACTCTGTCCTTGCGCCTGTCTGAAATGCATTTGCTCTGGAATTCTCCATTGTGCGAGGAACAAAGCTCGCTGGACGTCTCGGCCGTCGTGCAGTTTTCGCCAAAAAATTTCGGCAGCGCGTCGAGCGTTGCGCAACGTGTAATTAATTTACTCTCGTAGAAAAGAAGATATAGACGCGGTCGAAAGAGCTGCGAACGAATGAAAAAAAAAAAGAGGAGAAGAAAAGAATTTTGCTCACAATTACGAAACTCGACGTCTTATCGTTCAGCGGACAATAATATCCAAGCTTCGTGTCAAGGACTAAGTTCTTGAGTTACGAATCTGAAGCGTAACTGAATCTAAAGGCGTGAAAGCCAAGCCGCGCTGAATGTCCGAATTTCGTGGAAATTCGTCGCGGCCGAGCCTCGGCAATTTTCTTTCTCACGCACACTTGACGCGGCGACTTACATACAAAAGCCCTGGCAACGAGCTCTGCCACCGACTCTAAGGCTGCTCGCGCTCGCAAAGTCGGAAGAGCGATTTTTTGCAATTATTCGAAGGTCTGTTTGCTTAACCTGCTCACTCTCAAGAAAAGTTAGCCGAGAAATTAGGTCAGATAGATTATTGTAATTGAATATTAGCTTCGTCCTGGCTACCTTATTAATGTGAGAAATGAAACCTGAGGACGATTATTACGGAAAAAAAAAATGAATCGTTCAAGTTTATTGCGGCGTGCAAGGGCACTAATCTAATGGCGGTGATCGCGATTCTTTTTTATCTTCAAAATCTTTTCTAATAAAACGTAAATTGAATCGGCAACCTTGGTGGGCTGTAGGACACAGACGCGTAACTGATAAATGTACCGTATAATTATTGCGTATTTATCTGGGTGAACTCATGTGTTTAGAAACTAGATTGAAAAGCGGCTGGAGCTAAATTAAGAAGCGCCTTTATGTAAAGCCATTCTAATTGAATGTTTTTATAAATCGGTAATCAATTACCGGTATTTTTCTACTATACACTTCAATCAACATGAATTTTTCAATAAATACGGCATAGTTTATAAACGCGATGCTTCTCGTTCTTTTTAGTTTAGTTAAATATAATTTCTCTTACAAAATTGGTAATTTAAAACATTTTTTTAAAAACACGTGATGTTCGTTAGAAACTATTCTCACTACATTTTCCCGTCGCGAGAGCTGCAAAAAGAAAACGTTAACCGGAAGCCAATCCACGAAATCCAGGGCTTCCCGCTGGCAAAAAATACTAGGAAGCTGAAATCCCGCTTGGAACGCCGCGGAAGAGCCCGCCGCGACTTTGGATCGAGCTCGGAAACGTGACTCGCTCGCCTGGCGTGTGTCCGTGACCACGTGGCCTTATCCTTGCTCGAGTCTCTTCCTCGCCGGTGGCACGGGCAATTTACCTCGCGGCGCGCCGACGCGCTGCGCTCGTAATCATCGGCTGTTACATGCGCGAATTGTGCGAGCTCACGACACAGGCCGCCGCCGCCGCCGCTCTCAATGGAGCGGGCCGCCTTGCTGCTTCTTGTGCAAAGCTTCGCAAGCTCTTCCGCGCGCTCTCGTTCTATCGATGGATTTCCGCGCTTCCGCTTCTGGTCCGCGGAAGGACGATACTAAGGTCGGAAAGGCTCGGATTTTTAGATAATGGACCGAAGCTGGTGGAAATATGTTGTTTTCTGCTTCTATTAGGCAATATTGTAAAATTATTCAATAAAGTAGAACATTTTTTAAATATAAAATAAATTTTTGTTCGCTGTTCTGAATTTTAAATTTAAACTAATATTTAAAGCACATTCAATATTCAAAAACTTGCTTATTTCCAACACTGATCATTTATTTATTTATTTTTTTTTTTATTTTTTTTATTTTTTATTTATACGAAAAAGGAACCTTTCACCGGTTCCATATCACTCGCTACATCCTCCAAGCGGCAGCTGTCACTGGAAAAGACTCGGCGGCGAATCTGCTCGTAAAATTTAGTCGATCCGAGTCGAGCCCGCTCTTCCCCAACATTTTGCAAGCGAAGTACGTCAAGCCACCTCGTGCTCGGCGCTCACGTTTTGTCGCGCCTCGCCGAGAGGACGGCGTATTACCGAAGATACGTAATACGCGAGAGAGGCTTATCGCGAGCGATTCGTCTAAGCTATTCTCGTGCCCGATCGTCGTCATGTAACGAGGCGAGTATCGAGTAACGTATCCTCCTTTTCGCGAACTCCCGCCGACGGCGACGCGATTCTTCGCCGTCTAATTTTAATCGTTGCCCTACTCGGTGCATCTTTCTGGCTCAACGAGATATTTAGCAGGGCGTCGGTAGGTTCTTTGGAGGAACGAAACGAAGGACTCGGTGGAGCGCCGAGCGCTCGTAAAGTATCGCCGGTAGACTCGGTAAAACGGCGAAATATATATTTATTATTCGCGTTTTCAATGATATTCGTTACACTTCCGCGTGCTATTGCGGGTATTAAAAATCATAAATGACATTGAGTCGTAGAAATTATCCTCTATCATTCAAGGAAATTGAGTAACTTATCCATACCGATTTTTTTGCTTCCTCGTTCGATTTGCACGCCACTTACGTCTCCAAGGTTCAAGTCGACAAAACACTCACTTGTAATTGTTAGAAGACCATGCATGCTGCATGCGATTTTTAATATTTTAAGCTCTTTTTTTTTAAAAAAAGAAACTTTGGTCGCCTTGCTTTTCAGGCGGTGCCTCGGGAAATATGCAAGTAAAAATTTGACGATAATTTGCAGTAATTATTAATCTGATTGCAAAAATTACCGTTGAAAGCTGCTAAGACATAAATATGAAATATGTTCATTTATTATAGTAACTATTTACATAAATTAAATTATTAAGCCTGCTTTAATTTAAATATCGTGTTTAAAGATCAATTTACATTTTAAATATATGATTTTAAGCAAATATTACAGAGAGAAAAAAAAAGTATACCCAACTCTTATCAGATATGTCGAACAAAAAGTTTCCCCAAATAAAATTGAATATAAAAAAAGAATATCACTACATCACTACATCCTACCCATCTCAAATCTACCGATCTCCTCACTCTCCCGAAATCCTTTTCAAATTCAAATTTCCGCGGCGACGTCGAGAAAATCGGCAGCGGCACAGCGGCATAATTCGCGTCGGCCTTGTCCTTGCTTTGAATTTTAGTGTAAGCTTCGGATATCGGCTCGAAGGAGGAAAAAGAGCGAGAGAGAGAGAGAGAGAGAGAGAAGAGACGAGAGCGCGCTGTTCGATTGGCCGATAGAGGAGTCGTGTGCGCGACCTCGCGACTCCCAGTGTTGTTCCACGAGCGATTGTTCGCGAGCGCGATATACGTTTCGCCGAGGAAATAATACCGACCTGATTGCTCTCCCCGCGTCTCTGTGTGTGGCTTTTTGCGGCGCTCTGCCTGTATGCCTGTGTCCGCGAGTTGATAAGATTTTTTAGCGCCGATAGGCTCGGGGAAGATTGCGAGGTTTTTCTGTGCTGGGAGGAAGCTTCGATTCAAAGGGCTATTTAAAGTTTTCTGATCGTTACGTAGAATGCCGAAGGAGTTCTGTTTGACAACGTATAATTACATAAGAATTTTTGGGAATACTTGCTTCGTGTACGTAATAAATAAACAGTCCGAAAAATATGATGAACAACAATGAGTAATGATGCTTTTATTAAAACCAGTATATATACTCGAGTTTTCATCAATCTTTCACAAAGACGATGATTCAGAAAAATAAGAAAGATTATTTTCGGAACCGCAGGTATATTAATGAACGTCGTGGTCATTATTGCATTAAACCCGCTATTTATAGATCAATTTCCCGCCTCGTAAAGCCCATCTTCTTTATCTCGGATTATTTCGAAGCTTCCGCGATTCCGCGCACATTATCGCCCGTACAAAGCGACACGCGCGACATTCGAACGGAGACTCGTAAGTTACGAAGCGATTTTCGAGCGCGCCGCGCGCCGACGAGGAGAGCTCGGGTTTCGAATTGTTTACGACTCTCATAGGACGAACGACGGCAAATTTCGTGAATAATTATTGACTTTCTGATTGACTTGTTTTCGCGAAATAATCGTTCTTTATTAAATATGAACAGCGATAATAATTGTTTACGCCGATTTCATTCAATTTTCGAATTAAACTCTCATAATTCTCAGCGTTTTTATGCTCCGTTTCAAAATCTAGACGATTATTATTAAAAAAAAGGAATCACTCGATAAATATAACAAAGGTCCCCACTGCGCTTTCAACGCGAATCGCAGAAAATCCGTTCGATTCCTCTCAAGTACATCGATCAAAATCCTTGCCATTATTAATAAACTCGGCCCGAGAGTCGGCTTGAGTTTTTTTTTTTCCAGTCCGACAATCGAACGGCTCCGAGCCTCGGAGGCGCGAAACTAATGAAACAATTCTCAAGTTCAGCAGGAAGGTGAAACTTGTTTTTCCGGCCTCGCGAGTCTTTTCTCTGCGCGGCAAGCGTTTCCTTACGTCACTCGGCGGCGGCGGCGGTCGGCGGCGCGCGAACGAGTTACCGTTTGAATTCTCAGGTGACGTCAAGAGGCCACGTGCTGCTGCCGCTGGCAAAGTGGCGGTGCGCGCGCAAGGCTCCGTGAAAATTCCGAGCCGGAAATAATGGCGAGCCTCTTGCGGGACGCGCGCTTTTAAAATTCGCGGGAGGATATCCTTCGTGTCGTGGGCTCGCCGATGCGAGAATAGATCGGTCGATAAAGCGCGCCGACGAAGCGCGAGCCAGAGGTGCAATCAATTTGCGGAGAGCGGCTTTCGGGATATGGCCTTTGTGGTGCGCCGATTAAATTGGAAGCGGGGAATCGACGAGCCTATTACATTTTTATGATTAAGTGCTACTGCGGTCGACGATTAATCCAATGATTTTCGTTCAAAATGATATCCAGAAATTAAAGTTTTACGTGAGTTTTTATAAATAGCCTTAAAAAAGTCTTTAGGGACCTTCGTATTAAATTGAAAAAATTATCAGAACGAAAATAGCGTTCGTGCATGATTACTTTCGAACCAACACAATACTTGTTTGACCATGGCAATTGATTAATTTGAATTAACAATCGGTAACATAAACGCTTCTATACGAGGTCGAATTTTGATTAAGCTACAATTTCCAAAAGTTCCAGTTTCCGTTAACAGATCGACATTACACATCTCAAAATACTGCCTCTCTGTAAGCGTTTGAAAAAGCTCAGATACCAATTCGTAACCATACAAAAGCTCTATACAAAAGCTCTCTAAATCCGTAAAAAGTGCCGCCTTCGAAAAGCTCGTATCTTCGCGGAAAGCAGTCCGGCTCCGCTGCTCCACAGCCCGAGATGTATAGCGTCGGCAAAAAAGGCCGGGGAGTCGCGCTGCAGAGAGCAGCTTCGAAGAAAAAGGCGGCCCACTCTTAGCTCGAAGTCATGCTAATCGGTCTCGCGCTCGGCGCTGCAGCCTCGGCGACGTCCGATAACGAGGAAAGATTATTCCCAAGGACAAGGTCACGAGCTTCTCTCCCCTCTCCCCCCGCTCCTTTTTTCTTCTCTCTTTCTTTATCGGCCAGACTCTTGGCTCCGCCCTTCCCTCCTCCGTATCATTATCTCCGTCTCGCGCGCGCTCTTTTTCGCTCTCCACTCGCGCCGCAGCTCCTCCTTTTTTATCGCGCCGATACACCACGTATTATTCCCCGCTCATTCAGCAGACGCGCGAGAGAGTTCGGGCGGATTGCCGGGGAATCCACGAGCGAGCAGCTCGCATGCAGCTTTTGTCAATGGGCTCGTTAGAAATTGTTCGTAGGAGCGTCGTCAGATTTTTTATGGCTCTATTTACAGCGGTCGGGAGTCTTTCGTCATATTATGAAAATCTATCTTTATCTTAGTCACTCAGCATTGAGGCTAATTCTTTAATGAGATAGTCATGAAATTAACTATTTAATGCTCCACAATGTCAGAGGTATAAAGATATAATTGTACGTTCAGGCCGAGGATTTAAAGGCGTTGAATGAATGATTTCATGCATTAACCTCTAAGAACTTAAATGAAAGCATTATTAAAAGAAGTATGTAAAGTAGCCTGTGATATTCTTGAATAAAGTTCGCAGCTCATTTTCCAATGTAAAATGAAAATGTACATACCGTCGCAAAGTCAAATAATGAATAACTGGTGATTAAATAAAATAACAAAAGTAAATACTGAACGTTAGTAAAGTTTTGTTTCTACTAATTTCGTTACAAACTTGATACACAAAAGGAATAACCCAATTAAGATACAATAATTGCCCGATAACGCTGTTAATAACTTTTCCTCCAAGTTCGGAGCGTCGATTAGATTCGCGAGGCTATACATATATTGATTGACTTTGAGACTGACACGGGAAAGGCGAACGAAATCCGGCGTATACGACCAGATAAACTCGGACGGCAGCTTTCGAAAATCATTGTTAAAAAGTGATTCACGGCTCCGCTTCTGTTTTCCCCCTCGGCGAAGGTCATCGCGAATTGTTTGACCCGTCCGCGACCGAGAGGAGCGTCGGCGGAGGGATAGTGGCAATCGGCTTCGACGCCGATGAATTTAAGAAGACTCGCATAAAGCAAATACAAATCAATCAAATTAAGGTATTTTGGGATGTTTGCGCTGCCGATCAATGTTCAGCCGATTGGAAGCGGATGCTTTTTGCAAGACTCGTTTATCCGATGTGTGAAATTGGCTCGTGCATAAATTGATTGCATAATAAATTGCAAAAATATCATATTCTCCGTAACAGTTGATCGCAGCGCGAAAGTTATTATAATCCCGGCGGAAATTTTCTCCCAAAAATAAATAAATCCGAACACTTTAAGAACCACTTAGACGAAACTTGTCGTATTTTGAAAACAGCCGAAAAAGAAGTCGCGCAAAATATTATCGCTCAGCCCCCGCAACAACAATATATCCTCCGTTTGATCGGCCCGAAAATCCCAAAGCCCGCGTTGCCCCCTTCGACTCGTGCTCGAAATCTATTAAAGCTCGATATTACAATTTTAGGCGGCTCGGCTCGTTCCTCGAAACGGAGGCGAGGCTCTCGCGTGCGATACAACGTGTATGTGCCGCAAGTGGCTTTGAAAGGCCTAAATCTGGCACATCAAAGAGGCGCGCGCTCGAATTTTCGAAGGGGGAGTTCGAGGCTGCATCGACGTATCGGACGAGTAGTTTCCAGCACGGGAAATATCCCGCGGGCGAGCGACACCGCTGCGGAAAATCGTTGGAGCATCGAGATTTCGGGGAACGCTCGAAATCGAATTGGAGCGCCGGAGAGATTTCGAATATGCCGGAAGTTGCGCCACGTACCGGGTCTTGGCACGTCAAGGCTCGATGAATGTTTACTGATTACTGTTTGGAGTATTGTACGGTCTTCTCGGATTAGATATGGATATACATTTTTTAAAAATGAATTATGAGTATGCCCGATATTGTTTTATTTTCGAACGTCATGTTACAGAATTTTATATTTTAATTCTTTTTGCATATTATTTTTAGCACCGTTTAATTATACAATCATACATCTTTTTTTCAAAAATCGAATAACTCGTCGAATTTTTAATTTCGCATTAGTTTGACGAGCAACGGCGTGTTTTAAAAACTTTCACTATCCTTTTTCTGCGCTCCGTTTATAATGATCACTTCCTGGACTTGCCAACCAGAAGCTAAACCGGCGATGACCATGAGACTTAATTCTGGAAATTGCTAGGTGGATTATTTGGCCCGGAACGAATACCGCCACATGCTCGCAACCTTCGCTCGAAGCCTCTATCGGGTTGTCATTCGGCCCTTCCTTCGGGCGCCAAATTTGCCGCAATCGCGTTCAATTTATGGAAATTGGAATTATCGCTTTTCCGAAGAGGTGCCGGCACCGAGAACAGCTGCGAATTGATGATTTCACTCGGAGACGTGTAAGTTCGTTTGAAATTTCAACCTGCATTGCCTGAGCTTCAATTTTGAAGTGATTTCGTAAGTGTAATAGTTCTCAATTTTGAAGTCGTTTGCAAAGATTAACTTTATCATTAGAAGCTATTTCTCTTTGATGATTCTGCACTGTTTATGTAAAAGCAATTTTCTTGGTTTGAATTTAAATTGAAGTGCGGTAAAAATTTTTAGATAAGAGATAAATCTTCTTGTAAATTAGGAATTATTTTTTATTTTATTCAATCCGAAAAAAGCAATTTAATTAGAATCACCTCTTTGCGAAAGCTGCGTTGATTTTATCTAATAAAAAGCCATAATATCAATAATTTCAAGAAAATAAAAGTGGTGTATGGTGAAATATGTTGAACTAATTAAGGAAATTGGTTTATTTATCAACAATCGTATTAACACGTGTTAAATACATTTTCTTATAAAAATAAGACTAAACTTGAGTAGCTTTGATAAATTATTATCTATGACGAATGCATACATGTTTCGAGTCATTTGTTGAAACCATTGTTTTAAAACGTTATCAAAGCATGTTATTAACTGAAATTACATAATTTTTTTAAAAACAATAACATTTTCCTTAAAAAAAAAGTATTACTAATCGTCCATTTATTTGTTCATACAAAGCAAACAGGAAAATGAAACGGACAATAAATATAATGAAAAAAATGTTATTAATATCGCCGAAAAAAAAACCTCCTTCTCGCATAAGATAAACCGAAATTCGTCGAAAATGCTTCTTTTTTTATGATGAATCTCGCCTGCTTGTTATTCCTACCCAGAAAACAAGCGTCGGCGCCGCGTAACACGAACCTACCAACAGACCTTCCCCGGCTTTTTAATCTCTTTGCCGCTCATTACGCAATTCCGAAGCGTCCACTTCCTCTTGGTCTCGGCTCTTCCTCGAAAATTTCCATCGATCCGCTGCTCCTCCAGTCTCTTTTCTTTCGGCTCACCCGGAATCGCTACAATTCACAGAGAGAGAAAGAGAGAGAGAGAGAGAGAGAGAGAGGGGACGGCGTCGGTGGCGGCGACCTTGCACGATTCCGGCGAACGCTAATAATAAATTCGCGAGCGGTCGTTTACTCAATACACTTACGCGCACGTGCCGCTAAGTGCTTCTCTCTCTCGCTCTCCCGCTCTTTTTTTTTTTTTTTACGCGAGTCAAGGTCGGAGAGCTCACCGCGGGTATCATCGCCAGTCGTGTGCTCGTATACACGCTCTTTTCCGCTTCGGAAAGGGCAATTCTGCGTGTGTGAGCTCAGCTGCGCAGGACAATGGGATTTTGAGGACGGGTCGAAGGCTTTCTCGAGCCGCGCGTTTCGTGTTTTTCTTAAAGACGCGGCTCCCCCTAGTAAACTTGGGCTGACTATGGGAGTATATAGGAGCTTGGGGCGAGGGGCGTCTCTGTGACGCAAATTGGATTAATTCGATGATAATGGATTCTCGGGAGTATTTGTGCGCCTTTCTGGTGCGCCGCTGTATTTTGAATGACAAAACGAAAAGTTGAATGTGTTCGGTCGACAATGAAAATTGTACAGCATTTTTTTTCTTTCCTCGAGTCCGTCGTCTGTGCTCGATTTTTCGGGATTAGGCAGTATACGTAATCGGTTTTGGATATTTACATGAAGCTTGGTTTCGCATTGTTTATGGTATTGCATGAATCATTTATTGTTGATTTTGCGAGCAGCCTTGAATTCTGGTAAAATTCGTCACTGACGCAAGAGAATAAATTGATACAAATCATTTGTCGGGCATAATTTTGGTGAATTTTTATTGCGTATTCCGGTTTACTCCAAGGTAACAAGACAACTGCGTCTTACTGCGTTCATACATCTTAATAAATTGACTGCTTTATTCCGTGGACTTATCAGTCGACATTTTACATCTTATTTTTGAAGAAAATTTAAAATAATTTTAATATATCTTACCACTGCATCGTTCGTAAATTCTCGTAATTTGAAAGGTTAAACGAGTAATCCACATTTCCTCAGCAGTAAAAATCAAATTCATACGCACCTCGAAGAGGAACCAAAACCACGGCTCTTCCATACATCATTACATCAGCCAAATGTAATCATTACGTATAGCGCGAAGCTAGAAGGAAAACGTTTGTTTGCCACGCGCAAACAAACTCTCATTAGCAATTTCCCACTTCGATCGTCGCGACCTTCCCGATCCCCCGGTGATATAATACGCGATCGAATTCCACGCGGCGGAGAAAACCGAGCGATCCCGCAGCCGTGAGAGCTTCTATTTGGATCCCCCTATCGTCGGCGCACGTGTCTCCGCGCATACTTTCGCGCGAAACGCCTGAGAGCGAGCCGAGTGCACGTGTGCGGCGTCGCGAGAAAAATAAGCCGGCCGAATGCGCGAGTATACGTGACGCGCGGAACGAGCTGTCGAGGCGCGCGTGGACACGATTTTTCGTCGCTCTCGGAGGTTGTACGTTGCTTCTCGACGCCACTTTTATCCTGTTTCGCGTACGATTTGAATTGTCTCGAGCCTCGCGGAGGGTGGAAGTACGGGGTGGAATATCGGGGGCAGGCAGTCGATAGGCTGAGCGTAAAGTTCACGATGGCAACAGTAAAACATCGGAGGTTTTCGAAGAAATTTTCCAGTACTTTGAAACGCGCGCGGCGTTACTTCGATTCAGCAATTTTCGTGCTCGGATTAATTACGATCAATCAAACTAAAGTTTTAAACTGGTTTATCGTAGAACTGATAAGCGCTTCATTGACAGTCCCGAGAAAGCTGCGTTGTTATTATTTTTAATTTTTCACGCTTATTCTTCCGCGAGTCTTAAGAAATGTCATCAATTTCAAGACAGCTTAAAAATAAAATATTTAAAGATTTTATTAATCTTTATAGGATAAAGTAAAAATAAATATAAAGTAAAATAAAAATAGATGTAATAAACGATCATTTCTCGAACGAACGTAGAGACTTTGCTTAAAAAGCGACACTTCTAAAGAGAGCCCCTCTCGAACAGTCCTCCTCGAGCGAGCCCAGCGATTTTGCGCATTTTGCCGTCATGAGTAATAGCAAACCCTAACCCCGCCAACACTCCGCTTACATATCGATCAGACGTGGGCCGACGATAACGGCCGCTGTTTTCTCTTCCCCCGCAGATAACATCTGTCCCGCGGAGGTTCTTTTTTTTCGCTCGGCGATCAGCTGCTCGCACGTGGCCCTCCCTCCTCTCGCCCCTGATAAGGCGGTGGCGACTGTCTCTCTCTCTTTCTCTCGGCGAGGCGATCGCTGGAAAGAGCCTCGCTCGTGAAATTTCGATCGCGAGCAACTCCTATCGCAATCGCGGCCTTCAATTTTTACGCTCGTGTTTTTCTCTCTCGAGCTTAATCGCACGTTTTCGAGGGGACGCGTAATTGCCGAGCCGCGGCGCGGATGCTTGCACGTGCACGCGCCAGCTTCGTCGATGCGAAGGCGCGGGGGTTTTTTTTTTATTTTTGACTGAGCGCAAACTTTGTTGACAAACTGTGTACGCCAACTTTAATTGGCGACGTCGGATTGAGAAAAAAAAGGAGAGGTTCCGAGTTGATTAAGTAGAAAGGTTTTGTTATACTTATTTTCTAATCCGAACGAAGTGGCTGTTTACCTATGCGATATATTGGTCGTTTTTCATCGAGGAGAAAAAAAATTGATAAATTGCCTTGTTAAAAAATCATATTTTAATGTATAATGACTCGCGATGACTGGTGCAATTATTCAGTAAGAGTTTTTAGGTTCGATTACGATTAAACTTAGACATCTATTAAGAAAATTCGATGTGACGTAATCAGCGCATCAATTGAATGCGACACGTGTAATAAATGAATAAATTTCTTGAAGATCGTTTTCTATATAAACAAATTTTTTAGCTACAATTTATATAAACTTAATTAAAAACGCCTGTTTAATCAATAGATCGGCCAACAAAACCTGCCAATTTGTACTCTATTACATAATATTGACGTAAGCATAAATTAAAGTAGCATTAACTCGGTCCAAATTCCAAAAGAGTCCAGCAGCGCCCGTCAACCCAATAACTCGGCAGTCTATTATACAATTTAATCAACTCGAGCGGCGAAGCCAATCGCAGGAGAGCGATCTCGAACAAAGCGGCTCTCCGAAATCCGCGGATAACGAGCGTCGCCGCGCCGCGAATAATTAATGGAATCACGGACGAGCGAGCAGCCGAGGCCGTGACCGCCGGACGAGTCGCCCTTGAACCTATACACGCCGCGCGCCGCTCGAATTTTCTGAATATAACATAATTCCCGGCCGAGGAGGGAGACCTTCGAGCTGCTGCTGGGCGCGCCGGAAGCTGCCACGCGCTCTCAAGCTTTTCGCGCGGGAAGCGAGCTTCCTGGTTTGGGGGGATTTTCTGATGGGGGCACGAGTTTTGTGGGAGATGGAAGTGGAGTTTTGTTATTAGGCTGGTTTTGGTAAATTCGTTAGCCGGTTTAACTTGAAAATTTTAAAAACAAGTTGAGGACTTTTTAGAATTTTTGGGGATGGACTGGACGGCAGAGACAAATTTATTTTCAGGCTTCAGAAAAAATAGTCGCGTCCGCAACGATAATAGTCATTGAGCAGCGTGTCAAGTTCTAGTTGGTTAATCAATTATTGGCCGTTTACACTTCATTATTTACGCGGATATCGGCTCGATCGAAAAAAATTACAATCAATTTATCCAATTAGATGAGCAGATATTTCCCAGAAGCGAGCGCTTTCTATCTCTCGCAACGGCTCGAGCTTTATATATAGCCAGCAGCAATAATTACTCGGAAAAGTGTCCCGTAAATCATCGACGCGGGAACAATCAACAAGCGGATCGCGCAAAAACAAGGCAATTATTTGAAGCATTGAAAATAAGGTCAGAAGAAAGAAAAGCCGGCGGCGACAATGGCATTCCTCGGGCAAAAAGGCGTGCACCACCTCGCATTTCCCGCGAGTTTACATCGATTGTTCCGAGACACGCGAACCTGTTGAGTCGCCGCCGCCGCCGACGACGACGACGACGACGACTCGATCGATCGGAGGAGTTAAGCGTCGCGGCTCGAAAGTAGCCCCGTTACAAAACTACCGCGCGCGCCTCGATTTCCTGCCCGAGAGAGAGCTGCAAGTGGACGACGTATAACCGTATCGCCGATCTGACTCATCCTCGGTGCGGGACGATCATCGGCGCAATCGCCGCTCGTACATTATTTTCTCGGTACTGCGACAAAACGGCCGGCTTTATCGGGTTGTAACGAGAAACGGACTTTTTTTGCCGAAGAGGGGAGATTATTTTTAGTATATCGCTTTGGAGTTTTTGAGGGAAGATTCGCAGGAATTTGAGCGATTGTCGCGAGCGAGAGGATGCGGCGATAGCCAGCTTTTTTAGATCGGACCGATGATGAGACTCGTGCTAGTTGCGTTGTCGTTTCCACTTACTTCCTTATTTGAGCTTCCGCGAAAATTTAATTTAGTGAAGGAATATTTGTGGAATGAATGCCGCTTATCGAATTTTATCTGTATTATAGTTTTCTTTACATAAAAATTTAGTAACAGTTGATTTTTAGTAATTTCTAGGTAATATGGAAATTAATGAAGAATGTTACGCTCAATTCGTTTTATTCAAATTATGCCTTTAATTACCAAGTCGTAAGAAGCATTTACTATTTAAAACAGACAACTTTTTGTCAGGATGAAAAAAAAGCATTCTTTGGCAAAAAAAAGTTAACACTGAAACTCAGTCGACGCAATAAAAAGATGCACGTGTTCAATCGCTATAGAAAAGAAAAGCCATTAAAAACTAAAAGCCATTGTTGGTTCCGAAGTTTCTTTCCGACTTGTGCACATCATCAATTTCGCGTCCCAGTCACTCCCGAGCGATTCCGGCCGCTAAAAGAGCCCTAATAAATAACATATCGCTTTTACACTCGAAGCACACGCCGATAAAAAGCACACTGTTTGTCTTCTGCGCGGCCGGTATCGGAGTCCCCTAATCGCCTTTCAAGGACTCGCCTCGTCTGTCGCAAGAAATAACAATTTCGTACTCTCCGAAGTCCGAATTGGAAATTCAAATCTTTTTCGGAGAGAGAGAAAGAGAGACAAATCGAGATAATGCACGAGCCGAGAGATATACGCACCTCGGATTCGTAAGGACGTCCTCTGGGTGATCTGCGGCTGGCAAGTATTTTTTTTTTGTTATTCTTCGATAAGGAGTGAAAATTATTTTCGGGTGTTCGATAACGCCGTCAATATTGTCAACGGTCTATTGTTCAAATAGGAATGGAGGAAACTCGTTCGCCTCGATTTGATGAAAAGTTCCTGTCAAACGCACGTCTCTATATAAATGGATCTCCTTTCGGAGCGATTTTACTGGAATCTTCCGCTTCGGTAAGACACGTGCATCTTCAAAATCTATGGCATTTACGTAAAAGAGAACGGATCTTGGTTGCGTTAAAATAAATACATTAATTACTGCTGGTCTCATAATCTTATAATTTCTTCACTGATTGTAAGAGAAGAAATATAGTAAAAATTACAATTATCTTATAAAAATTACCATGTTGTCTAGTAAAGCCACCACAGACTGTGAAAACCAAAAAAATTACAATATTGTTTGGTGATTTTTTTTATTTTGACAGTCTGGTGGCCTTATTAGGCAGTATGATAATTTTTACTAAATTTTTCTCTCAGTGTTAACAGTAAGCGATTCGAGGTAAATCTATAAATTTTCTAAATTAAACGATAATTGCGGAATTAATCTCGCTAATTATAGAAGGGCATTTTTCAATCCCGGGATTTCGCGCGGCTGCGAATCAATACGACGTCTCCGATCTTCGGCGGTAATTTAATTTTAGTATTATAAATTTTCCGCTCGGACAATTAAGAGATCGTTGAACTGGTACGGCGCGAGAACGAACGCCCCTCGGTGCCCTCTCTTCAGATAGACTCGAGTCAAATTTCTCTTGCTCTATTAAAGTAGATCTTCCGACGATCAATTAAATTGCTTGATCCAATTATAATTTACAGCAAATCGAGTGACTAATGTCCGTGACGCCTCGAGTCGTTAACCCAACACTTTTCAATGTCTTCGCCCGATCGATGACGTAGGAAAGTATAGGCGCAGACTTTAAAACCGCAGCGACCGACGACCGAGAATCAAAATTTACAAGAAACACGTACGACATATTAGTTAAAAAAATATTGCGGGGAATTTATTTTGAAATTAATTATTTACAAAAAAAATTCCGTTCAAAGCGCACGAAATAAATTGAAAGACAGTCGAAAAATCTGCCTCTCGGGAGCTTTCGGAAAACTAGGCCCCAAAGCTCACTTCCCCTTCCCGCTTCCGCGTTATTCAGCGGCGGCATCGGTGTTCTCGCGCTCGTGACGGCCTTTGGTTCACGTCGTAACGGGAGACGCGTCATTGAGGCGAAATCGTCCGCGTAATTGGACTTGTCAATTCCACGGCTCTCTCTCTCTCTCGCTCTTTTTGCCCGGTCGACATGCGTATACACATGGCAACGAGGCCGTAATCGGCCCGTTCAAGATCATCGCCGGAGCGGACAGAGAGAACGCGCCGAGGACGTCGCGTGCTGCTCGGCCAGACGAAGGATGTGACCTTGCCGCATTCTTCCCGTCCCCCGAACGAGAGAGAGAGAGAGAGAGAGAGAGAGAGATCTTCTTTGTGTTACGTTCTTTGACGGATTTGCAATTCGACTTTTTCCGACGAAAGACGATGGATCGGTCGAGAGGATCGCTAGGTCGAGAGGGTCGAGAAGCGATATCAACGAGATCGGGTTTTGGGTTTGGTTGCCGGCCGTCGGGAATCACTGGGAAATCATTTTAACGAGATTACCGTTTTTTGGATCGGTGGTAATAACGAGATTTGATGTGATAAGTAGTTATTATATGAATTTCTCTTAACGTGAAATTATGTCTAATTCTGATAAAAGTTCTAGATACATAGGAAATGGAATAATTATTTCTCGATAAGCAATCTCAGAAATACTCCAAAACAATAAATGGAACGTCTTATCAAAAGTGCAAGTCATACTTGTATTGACGCCAATTAATAAACTAGCTCAATAGTAGAATATGACTAATCTAAAGCACTAAAAAATATAAATCCAAACGTTTAATCATCACCAACGCAGAGGTTAAAAAACGTCCCGGTTTCATTATAAATCGGACGCCTATATGCATATACTTATCTGTTCGGCAAGAAAAAAAAAGCAGCCCCCCATTAAAAAAAAGCAGCAGTTTATCTTCCGGCCCTAGAAACGAGCGGCGCCCTCGCAGTAAAAATAGTCGATTGAAGCGGAGCGTCGCGTCGTCGGGTCTACGGTGCATCGCACTCTGCTTATACACACTTTTTCCCTTTCTCTTATTGTACATTGTTTCTTCTTGTCCGACTGTTACTAAGCAAGATAATCGCCGCGAACGAAGCCAATTGAACGAAACAAAATTAAATCTTAAATTTAATAAAACCCACTGATGCGTGTCCATCTTTATTAACGAAAAAAAGGCCTCCTCACGGTCAGCGGCGAAATTCCGAGCCAGCAAATCCCAACAATTAATGAACACATCAATCCCATTAATACAGCACGAGCTCGTAAATACTTTGCCCGTGTCCTCCCACGCGCGGCAATCGGAGAGCGGGAAAAAGTTGGCGAATTTTCTGGCCGAGCCCAGGCAGCGATCAATCAAAGTGAAAAGCGCCGCTCGGCTCTCCGCAGATAGCTCTCGGCTCTAAAAGAGACGGCGCGCGGTGGGGGTATATAACATAGAAGCCGGCGGCGCGAGCGAGCGAGCGAGCGGGAGAGAGAGAGAGGATCGCGTGTCAACGGCCTGCTCACTATTCAGCGCAAGTACCGCGCACACTTTGCGGATCGGCGGGGGCGGGCGACAAGCGCCGATGGGGTCGTTGCCTCCGCCGCCCGAGATCTTGCCTTCTTCTCGCTCCACTTTGCAGCCAGCGCCGTCGCACGCCGGGGAAAGCGCCCGGCGATTTTCGCCTTCTATCGAGATGACGCCGAGCGCGGAGCTTTTGCGCCCGTTGCGTACGGACGATTTGCTGGACGAGGATGATTTTGATTGGGGGGGTAATGCGAGCTTTGATCAGAGAAGAACTGAAATTAATTTTAAAGGGTCGCTCACTGGGGCATTGAGAAATAGAAAACTCTCGTCGAATTTAACTCGATAAAATTCTATTTAATAAGTATTAGTCATGAAAACTTTTATAAATTACCAACCATTTCATTTTCCAACAAACTCTCCTAAATTCCTCACTTTCGAGAAACTAGTTCGCCTATTTATAAAGCCATTAAATAAAAAATCGAAAACAAAACAAGACTGTAAGTAGCATTTAACCGCAGCTTACATTCACTAACGACCTGCTTTTTCGAAAATGCTCTAATCCTCAAACGCGAAATCTAGTTCGATTTCGTGCCAGCGCCCCGTATCATTATAGGAAACTTTCCGTTATACAGTTCCCTCCCGCCGTATATACATCATCCTCCCGTACTCTTCGCGTCTGAAAGATGATACCGTAAGCGGCGGCAAACTGCTCCTAATGTCTCACTAATTGTTCCAGGGCCGCCGTTCGGCAAGAGCCGAACAACTGTAAATAAAGAGCATCCTCGAGAGACCGACCAGACGTCCGAGAGGCGATCTGTTTTTCCCGGAATCTGTCATTTTAGATAATTTTCGTTTTTTTTTCCTTTTTTAGCTGTTCCTGAACCTTGGTCTACTTTTCGAAGCTGAAACGGCACTTGATGGCTTGTATCGTTCTGGAAGAAATAAAAATAATGATACCAAATAACTCTGTGTTTCTTGTGTAATTTAAAATCAAATAAACTATACTATGATAAATATTGTATTACATGCTCTTAGTACTTAAACTAAGGAAAATGTTCATCGAAAATTACAATGTTTTAAAAATTTAATAAAATTGAAAGCGAAACTATTATTATTATTTGTAAAAAAAAATAGCCCGTCCTTTTATTATTTTTAATATCTGAGGGCAATTATTTTAATCAAATATTACTTTTTCATTATGTAATTAATGAAAGAATTATATTAAATAACAGTAAACAATAAACAATATTTCAACAGTATTTTTCCGCCAAAGTCCTAAAATTCTACAAAAATTAAAACTCCTACTTCCCGAAGCTACAACTCGCAACGTCTCTGACTTAATAATTACCGTAATTACGAAAGCAAGGAAAGAGCAGTAAAAAAGAGCCAGACGCAATAATCAAGCCCCCGTTATCGCGATTAGCCAATCCTTTTTCGGATCGCGTGTATACGAAAATAAAATCGGGCCCGCGGCGCGCGGTCACCGCTAAAATACGCCTTACAATATCGCCGCCGTCATCGGCATTGTATAACGTGCATAGATCGCCGAGGAAGAAAGTCGTAATTTCTGCCCGGTACACGTAACGTAACGCGCGCCGACGACGACGACGACGACGACCCACACAGCCGCCGCTCTATGCAAATGTCCGAGGCGGCAGCCGAAAATTAAGTCGGCGACTTCGGAGAGGGGAGGAGGGACGCGCGCGAAATTGATGGCACTTTTTTTTTTTTTTTTTTGACGGAGGGGAGCTATTTTCAAGCTTAAGTAATTGGAATTTATGTTACGGCGCTCATTTCGACCGAGTAATTAGGACTCTTTTTTACGATGGAATTACGCTTTTGCAACTTGTTACACTTGGAATTTATGTAAAGGCCCGCTGCTGCTTTCTTTAATAAGGTGGAATATCCATGTTGTTCTCGTAAGATTCCATTTAATCATTTTGGATATAAGAAAACTGTCCAACTATGCCAGTACTTTCGTTTTGTTTGCATTTCTAATCAACTTTTTTAAGTTTACACAAAAATTTAATTTCTGCAATGAATTTAAAACAGATATCTACATATTATTTTAAAAATTGTTTACCATCGGACAAAAATAGATAACAAGATTATTTGCGTATCGGAGCTAAAAACTTAATGCTGTACGATAATATAAAGTAAAATTTTCTTTACATTTTACTAAAAATATAGCGAGCTCGTAAATGAATGAACCTCTTTAAGGTAGCTCTATAGTTTTTTTATTTATGACCATGACCATGTTAAAAACTAGTTAAAAATATTCATTAGAACTTACAAAATATACTGAGTAAAATTTGAGGTGAGTTACCGTGTAAAAATGAAAAATAATAACATTTAAAGTTGAGGTATTCAACACGTTTTCTTATGAGAACGGTCTTCCGAGAGACAGGAAATATAAGACTTTTTTAAAGAT
>UCOL01002550.1:0-24728 GCA_900474335.1 Ormyrus nitidulus | reverse complement strand
CCGAAAAGCCCAGCGCGACCAGCAGCCAGGAGAAGGGTGGCGAGGGGGGAGGGAGGGAATTTCTCCAGGGGTTTTCAACGCGGGATCTGCGCCACCGTCGCCGCTTAATTCGCCAGTTCGCGCACGTACACGCCGCGTCGCCATGTCGCCCGTGCATGCACGCGCGCATATTACGTAATTAGGCGGTTCAGTCGTATTTCGCCAGGACTATATTTAGAGGCACCAGGAGAGAAAGAGAGAGAGAGAGAGTGAGGGATCGATCAGAGACCAATGGAGCGTGAGAAATTGGGAGAGAGCCGCGCGCTGGTGTACAGAGGATTTTTCCTCGCGGCGGACCTTTTTGCTATTGGCCAAGGCGGCCTGATGGCAAATTTTTTATGCTAAAAATATATAAGCCCATCAGCTTGCCCGGACTTTGGAAAAGAAAATTGATGGATTGTTGGGTTCGAAGGGACAAGGCGAAATCGAGAAGTCGAAAATCCTTTTAAGCAAAATTCCCTCATTGTTTTTTTCAAAATTTAAAGAAAAAATTGCTTAAGCTTCGAAAATCGTAAGTTAGTTCTGTAACAAAACTAAACTCAAGCATAAATTTGAAACTTCACCTCTTTGTTGGCTGAGCATTTGTATTATTATCCATGAGGCGACGTAAACTTTTGCTTTGAAATAATTATATCTAAGAGAAGCATCTTTAAAACATTAAATTAGCGCGAATTTTGCGCATTCCAACTGCGTGTCTAAACAATTTTTGGTAATGCTTTAATGATAAATAGCGAGCACTTATATTAATATTAAGAAAAGAGAAACTTTAATAAATTTGCAGAAAAAAATGGCTTTAAAATACTTTCAACAAATGCATCTTACAAGCTGAAGATCGCTAACGGTGCATTTTTCCTTAGAGCGAATTTTTCTCCTTTTCCGCAGGTGCCTCACTACAATTGCTCTCAGCGAGGCATCTGTTCGAATTCAATTTAAATTCAAATTGAATCGAAATTTAAATATGAATTTATTTAGTAAGAATTTAATATTCGCACTCGTTTGATTTGAATTTAAGATTTCAAGTATTTATACCGGCTTATACTTGTACGATAGCCTTTTTTTCACGATCTTTTATGGTAGAGATTTTCCCAATAAATGGAGCTAATGTTTTTTAGAGGACCGTGAGAATTTTAAATTCTAAATTCTGAAACTACTTTTTGCTATTACTATATTAAATCGAACAAGGAGTACAATATTTTCAAGAAAAATTTCTATTACAAAATTTATTTCTTTGACGAAATGTTGTACAAAAATTGTTTAAATTTTTAATATTTTTATTGACAATGATATTATCTAAGAACTCTGATAAAGTTTCATTTCAATTTTGAATACGTTTTCCATCCACGTATTCAATTTATAATTCAAAAGTCTTTCAAAATATGTCTGTATTTTTCCATATTCGCCAGCAATATTGGAAAACTCCAAAAAACAATAAAACTTTTAAACTGAAAAGACGTTCTGAAAAATGGTATCGTCAGCTTCGCACAGCATAACTTCCTTTCGGTAATAAAAGCTTAATACACTCTTTATGTACAATCGATATTCTATTATATTTCTTATATAAATTATATAGCTTTCTTAGGTTATCAATTTCCATTTTTTTCAGTTAAACTTCTGGCGCGTAAATTCCTCCCTCGAAAAAACTACAAATCCACTCTCCATCGCGCAACTGGTATTTACCCACATCTCGAGAGCTTTTCTCCCAAAGTCAATCGTCGCGATTGAAAAAACCCGTCCGCAAGCAACAATGGCTCATTCTGTGTACCTTCTCCCTCATCATGAGGCAAACTTGAACGCGAGTCTTTTCAAAAAACATATATTACGCAACGCGCACAACGCATTGTGATGGAAAATCATTGAAATTGCGTATTGGTTTCTAAGGCTGCGTTCGTCCTTCGAAATAAATAGTTGGTTTGCCAGCCTTTATTCGCTCCAACTTTTCATCCTTGATGGATATCTTAATTTGAAACATGTTTTTTCCATTGACGGATGAAAGTTTTTGCGCTGTGTGTGTGCGCGGTTTTTAAAATTAAATTGCATAAACTACTGAATGAAGTTGACTCGTCTTGGTGTTTCAAGTATTTTATCAGAATACGATTAATTTTAAAATGGATTTATGGTTATTTATAATTGATTTAATTGTTAACCGTATTTCACTTATTTTTAAGAATTATTATTTAAAGAATTTATTTTATTATCGAATTCCTTTCATCTTTCTACAAATAAATATTGAAAATGATACGCTGATTGGAATTAAATTGAACATTTCTTGCACACTCGTTTTTACATGTACTAGAAAAAAAATTCATGTTTACTTTTAAAGTCGTAAATAATAATAAAACTATCGAAATTGTAGGACTGAAATATTTTTAATATGCTTTTATTATATATATACATATATATATATATATTACGGAAAATTTTTAATTTAATAAAGGTAATGAATAATACAACTAAATCATATTTAGTTGTATTAAACCTACACAAAAATATAATAGTTCTATTCATTCAATAACTTTTATGAATACACTTGCCGTAAATTGTTCATATCCTTGACCCGACCGAAAGCAGCATTGCACACATTTCAAAGTTCCGTATACAACGCAGAATTGTCAGAAAGCGATGGCATTGTCGCGACTTGAAGTCATAAAAACTGCCAGAAGCAGGCTTGTATACATCCTCAGCTCCTCGCCTCTTCCTTGCTCCTTTTTAACCACCTGCGCTTTCAAGTCTGTCCCGATCAACAATTTATCATAAACGTAGCCGAGCTTCGCACACGGAGAGAAAAGATCAGGAAAAATTACTATATTTTTAGTAAAGAGGTAACAGACTTGTCGCAAGCAAGAAAATTACTAAACTTTTTAGTAAAAGTTTGGCAAGATTTACAAAAAAGTTAGCAATTTTTACTGATCTTTTTCTCTCCGTGCATCGATGAAACGGCGCGATTGATTCCCAAAAAGGGCATTTCCTCTGTCTCTCTCTCTCTCTCTCTCTTTTTCTTTCTTCGCTCAAAGCGCCGCTAAAATATTGAAAGAGCAGACTGACATTATGCGAGCGAACGGAACGAAGAGCAGCCCGCCGGGATCGTCTTCCTGCAGCGAAGAATGCGAGAGAATTTTACGTTACGCGGCTAAAATCGAGAAACCCGAGGTAAGGATAAAAGTGCACGAGGAGAGGAGAATCTCGAACTTATGGATTTTTCCTAGTGCGTGCCACTGTAAAATTTAAATGCGGAGCTGCGGCCTCTTTCGCACGATGGATTATAGGGAAGCTTCGACTTTTTGAGAAAAGTCTTACCGAGCCATTTTTATTTTAAAAGATGTATTAGGCTGGAAGGTGCACAACATTTTTTTCTAAGAAGCATATAATTAGAATCGATGAGTAGCCAAATGTAGACTTAATCTCAGCCGCATTTTAATCGGCATACGTAACCCTTGAACGGCGAATATCTCCTTTAACAGCTCCAGAATTATCGGGAATGAAGTTCCCCCTAACCGCAAGCATCCTCATAAAATTAAACGCCTCCGCGACCCGCTCTATTTGTCCTCCCTGGCGAAGCGAAATAATAAAGGCAACTAACGCAGATATAATCCCGGGTCAGGATTATACCCGGCGTGAATCTCTAAAGAAGAAAAAAAACACCTCGCAAAGATAAGCAGCATAAACGGCGAGAAAGAGGAATCAGTAGCCCCGGTCCGACAATCTCGATGGTGCTCACCGCCGGAAAAAGGTTCGGAAGGCCACGCACGACTGAGAGAGAGGGAAATTTACGGGGTAGGAGAGAGACAGAGAGAGAGAAAGAGAGAGAGCAGAGCATGGATCGATCGTGCCGGTAGCAGCTCGTTCACGTCCGGGACCGTATAGGGTTCTTCCACTGTCCTGCTGCTTGTTCTTGCTGCCCTGGGCTGTCTTTTTCGACCGCGGCGAAGTGTCGGGCTTAGACCGTTTATTGAATTTTCTGTTATGTAAATTTGACGGGTCTAACTATGGGTTTAACGAGATTTGCTTTATTAATAGGATGAGACGCGGAAGAGTTAATTATGCTATTTCGGGCTTCAGTCTAGCTCTGTTTGTGGTCAATTACCAGTATTATTTAAGAGTTTTTTTAATAATAAGATAAATATGCGAATAGCGGGGTTTATCTTTATTATTTTGTTTTATTATAGTTTACTTTAAAAATTGAGTAAATCCATCATATAAGATTATTAATTGTTTTGTTTTACTACAGTAATATTTACTTAATTAATTATTATGCTATACAGTTAATCAATTTGCTGACCATAAAGCGTCATTATTGCTCGGTGCAATTATAATAATTACATTTTCGTGTTGCATCTGCATTTTCGTTAGAAATAATTTTATCGCCTGTTATTATAACCCTTTTTTGTTATTACAACAGATTTTTCAAATTGTTTTCTCCATTTCATGGCTGATTTTGCAGCTTGGTTCTCCCCGTTTATACGACCACCTTTATGCGGCTCTTTCACGCTCTCACTCTCACTTTTAGCTCGTTAAATTTGCCTATCCTTTTTACGAACTCTGCTTTTATATCACTGATGGATACATTGCGTCGTTCTAAAATTTAACGATGAACCAGTTGCTCAGTGCTGGTGATAATTCGCGCAGGCAGGATTATTGTCGCGTTTTCTTTAAGTACTTTTTCCTCAAAATGTCTCGTCCCCTATGATGGGCGTAATTATAATCACTGGTTTAAATTCTTCCTTCGTTGTCTTGTCTCGCTTCAATCTTCTGTTCTTGCTGTAGTTTTAATTTATTGTAGTTTCATAATTATTACGTTTACATATAATTATTAAATAATTATTCTACATTTATGCGTCTTTTTATTAATTAAACAATGGTGAATATTACAGTAATAAACTAAAAAGTAATAAATTAAATTCTTATAAAATATTCCTAACTCAAGTCCAGAATATTTAAAAATTTTTCACCTTACTGAAATTTTTATTTTTCCCTTTCTAAGTTAAAAAAAATATAAAACCCTTAGAAGAAGATACATTTAGTACCCAACCGAGTAAAGTAGAAACGAAGTATCGCGGTCAACTGTGCGTAAAATTGTAATTATACTTTTAATGTCCCAATCTATCTCTTACATCAGCCTCATAAAAAAAACACACTTTTTTCTTTCTATTTGTCTTCATAAATAAACTTGTTTCTTTAAATTCACCACGCAAGCTCTTAACTCTCGCAATCTTTCAGCTTATCTTTTCCCTCCAGCGAAACACATCCACTTTCTTCTGCATTTTTAATCTTCATTTCATCGTCCACTTAATTTATTAAACTCTCCGCTTAATCTCATCATCAAATGCTCCCTCGTTTTTCCTCCCGACATTTTTCCCGTGCCGTTTTTTTACTCTCCCGTATCGCGTTTCCTCTTTTCGACAGGCTGAACCGCGGCGCGCACGCAACAAGAAAAGGAGGCCGAGGCACGTGGTGAATTTTCCTCGCCCGGTTTTCGAAAATTATTATACACGCCGAAAGAATTAATCGTCGGATTTTCCGTTCAATGATTAGCCCACATTTCGAAGTGTTCATTATGTTGGTGAGTTCGCAGAGCTGTAGGACACTGTTATTTTAGCAAAGGTCGAAGCGGTATGAATTTTCTTTTCTCGCGGGAAGGTAGATAAAAAATTTGTATCATGCTATTTACAAAGATAGTTTTTTCTCCTCTTTTATATTAAGTGCGATCAATAATTATTTCCGTGCGGGGTTATAAGTTGTAAAAGATCTTTTTATTTACTCATCGTTACAGGCTGCTATTTAATCATTTTTGATATATTCGTATTTTTAATTCTTCTCTAACTCGATTACAGTGTAAAAGTTTTTGCGTCAAATGAACAGAAACGATTATTCGCAGCTCCGTAATTACGTTTCTCTCGCGACCTCTCGGAGCCCGATGGAATTCCCTTTACTTCGTTACAAATTTCCTAAAGCACTGTTCGTCTCTCTAATTAAAATAAGAATGCAGTGTATTATCGTTTAATTGTCTTCGACTGAAAGTTTGTTAATTCAATATTTACAAGACCGCTCGGGTTTTCCTCTTATTTTTTATTACGTCGTCGTGCTGCATCAATCTCCTTTATGGACTCAGAGTAGTTTACGGTGATTTACGCTCCACGGGGAGCTTTTTTATCTATCCTGTAGTTGGGTTCTGCAAATTATATTTATTGTTACTTAAATTTCCAACAAATTGCAGCGGCTGCAGTTTCTAAGATTAAAAGAATTCTTCACTTTGGACTTAATACATTTTGAGCACGCGAACTGATGCATCAGCAGCTCTGGTAAGGGTGAAAAAAATTGACGGCAAAAGATGAAAGCACGAAATCTCTAGAGATGGTTTAGATGCACTTTTCTTATTGATTAAACATGCTTGTACTGCACATTACTGGGGTGTATTCAATTTAATCTTATCAGTGATTATCGACGTATTGAGAACTTTAACCTATTTATTTTCTAATATAAAATTTCATTAAAACGGCGCGTTATTATTTTTATAACCCCATATTAACTATCGGAAATGTTGCATAAATTTTATCGATTATAACAAATTTTGTAACGTGGCTGTATTTTTGCGATCCAGTAATTATTAATATTCAACATCTGATTTGCATACGCGAAATCATAAATTAAATTGTATTATGACTAATCAATAGCTTTCTACGACGTGGCAGGGAATGCATAATGTCTGCGTTCTAAAAACAGTTATAGCGTTTTAAAATGCAAATTTATCGTAATATTTTTATAAGAAAATCAATAAAAATGCTTTATTGGTTAAATCTATTTGCTTTTGTAACGTTATTTGAATTATTATTCAATATTTAAAAAATAACAATAATATTATAAAATTAATCATAATCGTAAAAGTATTACTTGACACATTTAATTCACATAATAAATTAGACATCTCTAAATATAAAACATAAATATAAACACTAAAATGACATTAATTCCAACAGAACGAATAAGACTATTATATTACTGTATTTCTTGATTGAGGTTTAAATTAAAAAGCCTGCAAGAAATCGTTGGTGATCACCTGCAGTAAATCACCTTTTTTCAACTCTCTCCTCTACCCGCGCACTACTTACATCAAAAAGTTCGTACAAAACACTATACTCCTCGTGAGATCCATGCAAGGCCCGCCACAATCAATCGCTCGAAAAATCTTGGCTCCCGACAAATGGACAAGCGAACCGGGGAAAAAAATCCTCGGGGGGAAGGTCGGAGCACAGCACGGCGCAGCAGCCCACTGGCGGAAAACAAAAGGTCGCCCCCGCGAAAGAGGAGTAGCCGAGAACTTTTAATTACGACTGCCGGCCGCTCTTTCGCTCTCGACGCGCCGACGAGCACTTGTGGCTACCGTGGCTCCAGCGGCAGCGGCACCAGGCAGCCAATGATTTTCTGCGCGCGGCGCCGACGTAGGCGCACGTTTACGCAGATCCGCGGCTGTATTAGTAAATGCCTTATTATGGAATACGCGCGAGGCTGATGATGGACAGGAGTGTGCTATCTCGATCCTACTACCACGCTTTCCTTCCCCGGCATCGGGGAGAGGGAGAAATGCTACAGATGAAAAACGACGGAGATGACAAAGGACGGCGGAGAAAAAGAGGCGCTTAACTAGAACAATGAGGATGTACCGCGAGAGGAGAGATGCAGGTATGGAGTTTGTTATTTTTGCGCCAGTTGTTGAAAGAGAGATGGTGTGCATGCGGGAAAACGAAGAGGAAATATACCTATTCTGAGTGTACGTGAGACTGTTTTTAAAGGAAGCGAAAGACAAAGAATAAATTGTATGCGGTTTTCATTGGAGTTCAAGCTTTCGATTTTTAGAAAATTGTTTCATCAAAAAACAAGTAAACAACAGATATTTCGGAAAGCTATAAAAATTAGATTTGACTGGGTCCATACCAGAATTTTCAGAAAAAAAGATGTTCAATATGTAAGAGACTTAATTTAAAACATCAACAATGGAGCCTAGAGGAAAGTGGACTCATGGAGAAGCTAAATATAGAATTGCATGGGAGAAATACAGAGAAAGCATTATTAGCACAAAAAGCATACGGATAAGAAAGAGGAATTATGCATCGAACACGAATGAAAGAAAAGAGCACGTAGAAGGATACGTGTGAAAAAAAGCTGCATTTGAAGAAACCAGCAAGATAAAGGTTAATAAAAGTACGAACGGAGTAATTCAGAAACAAGGGTACAGTGACAAATAGGCAGAAACCGAGGGGTATGCAATAGAGAGAGAAAGAGAGTAAGAGACTACAGATCAAACAGCAGAAGAGGTAGTCGGAGGTAAGAGACGGAGTTGGATAGAGAATGTCGAGATTCTCCGACTGGATAGTTAAGAAACTTATGCGCGTCTCCTCGTGCACTTTAACTAGAGAGGGGAGGGGGGAGTCACGTCCTTGATCGCTGGAAACCTCGATGAGAAAAACTTTTCTCAATATTATATACGTAGAATTGAAGAGGGCGGGACAGAGAATGAGAGAAAGAGAGAAAGAGAGGGAGAAAACGAAAGAACAGTCTGGCGGCTTGTGCGCGCGCCTACCCCTATTGTTCCTCTCTCTCCCTCTCTTCTCTCCAGTATATAGAGCAAAGCTCGCGCCAAAGTCGTGACTTATCCCCGTACCAGAGCCGAACAAAAGACTTCCCATTGTCGGACTAACCATTTTTTTTCTCTCGGCGTTTATATTGTTGTTATTATTATTCGCTTCGAGAGAGAATGAATCTCCGCCTCATCTTAATTCGTCTTTTTTGGTCGGAGATAGATGTCCGGAGAGTCGTGGAAAAGAGCGAGGCGCGAAGGACGGTCGGACGTCGATGAAGAAGGAAGTCCTTTTGACTCCCGAGCGTTAGGAGCCTTTGAAGAGTCATTAGTTGCTCGTGAAAAGATGCCTTTATCTTCTGCGAAATAGTAACGTAACGCCCAAGAGGATACAGAGGTTGTCTAATAACCGTAAGCATCGCCTACAGGTGTTTGTGAAGATTTAGTGCGCCGGATCTGGGTTAGATGCGCGAGGTTTTTGTTTGGGCGGGTTATTTTCGACAATGTTTTTTCAATGGGGCATTTTCTATCGTGGGGTACTGAAGGCTATTTATTTAACAAAAAAGGAACGCTTTACTCGGCGGGTTAAAATGTTTATAGGATATATTTGAAGTTCAGTAAGATTTATGTTACTTGAAAGAGAAATGTATTAAATACTGAGGAATAGAGTTGTTGAACTTACTTAAACTCTCGGAAAGGCTCATAAAGTTATCGATTAAAAACATATTTCCTCGTGTTTAAATATACATGAAATGAATGTAAGTAAATGCAAAACTTCTTGAAGAAAATATTTATGTATGCATTTAAATGAATAAGCAGAACAGTTCTTTGTATAAATAATAATAAGTACTGCAAAAAGTAGCGCAAGAAATAAATAAATGCAATTTTATTGCTTTCATGATACTTTTCAAAATAAAATTTTTAATGCTGCCTTAAAAGGCACCTAAAAATTGCAACCTATCGTAACCACCGATTAGGTATTAGCGTTCAAGCTTAATCGCCAGAACGCATCACCATTTAGAGTCAAAAATCCGACGCACATTCTCGTTTTCAGCGACGCACAATCCACCGAGCAGTAAACGATCGTCAACGCCGAGGCGAAATGAAATCAGCTCGTTAAGCGGCGAGGTCGCAATTTTCGGCAGCCAATCAAACCCTGCCCCGTAAGTAGATTTTGGCCACTCGCATCGCCCTAACGTTCTCGGCCGCAGAGCTTTAATGAATTTTAACGCCGGGTCACTGCTCGTTAACGCAACGCCATCAACTCGGCGCGTGTGGCGGTGCTGCAGCCAGAGGGAAAAGATCGGAAAGCCTCGACTGAAGGAGCCTGCGAGCAACAGGGTACGCGACCGTACTGTGTGCGTTCGTGAAAGTTTCGGCAGAGGCGAAGTTCTTGTGGTTATTTTGCCGTGTTTTTGTGCGTTTTTTAACTTTTTGGCGAGTCGACTATCTGGCGGCAACGGAAACGTTTGTCGCCTGCGCTTTTTGAATAAAAAACTGTACTAATAAACGAGTACTGTAAAAGCATCATTTTGTGAACATTTAAATATACATTTACTGAAAATATTTATCAGATATTCCAGCAAACTTTGCCCAACGGTTATCTTCTTTCTCAATTTCCTGGCGCCTTGCGGCTTCTCTCTCAATTTTGCTTTGCGCAAAAGTTTTACCCGCATTATCTTTGTCCACTGAAATAATATCACTTTATGTACTCTTAATGAAAACAATCTATTTTTAAAAAATAACCCACTGACCAAATTAACCATTATATAACTTCAAAATTTGTTCAACAAAGCTACTTTCTGCCATATATTTAACGAGCAAATAATAATCAAACAATTCCCCGAAGATGGAGCGTTAGTTAACACAGCGAACGAAAACCAAATTTACGTACCAGCTGAAAGAAAACTAGTTATCATCCTAATAATTCATCCACACCAGGCAGCTTTTAAATACTTTCCCGCCCGAGGCTTATTATAGAAAGTCCATAGCGGCGGCACACGTCCATTAGCAACGAGGAAGAAAACGATCGTTGCCCGATTGCCACGGCGATAAAGGGACAATCGATCACTCTGCCGGTCGGTACACGCCAATCACGATCGTCTTTACCGTCATCCGTCACAGCTCGCAGGCAATCATTCTCTCACGCATCGGTGATTCTTTTTTACTTCCCTTCTTTTTTTCTTTTTTTTTTTGCTTACTTCCGTTTTCGCTTCATTTGCATTGAAATAACCTGTTGCCCCTCTCTGTGTACACGGTAGTGTCGTTTCCGCGCTATTCATTAAGCGCTTTATTTTATTAGCTCAGCGAGTCCGCGGCAGTTTCATTAATGCATGAAATTGTGCGCGGCGATCGCAATTTCGTATACGAATGCTGATGGGTGGGGAAAAAGGCGGTTTTGCACGAATCGAGCGCGAAATGAGGTTAGCCTTTATTGGTAAGAAGGAAAGCTATTTGGGGAGATTTGCATTTCTGGAAGATCTTTTTTAATTTAGGGAGTAAAATATGACATTGGTTTGAAAAATAATATTCAATTAAGAGAAAAGGAAGAAAAAAGGAATTGTACAGTTTCACGTAGCGAGCAAATCAAGTAACAAACAAGACACGCGTAGTAAATGCAAAACAAGATAATAGCGTGGCTTCAGTTTGCAAAGTGCATTTTCATTATTGATGAAAAAGCAAAAACCGCAAATAAATTAGCCAGCTTTCCCCTCAAAGCTATCTGAATCTATCTTTTTCCGCCGTCGATTTCCGATTCAAAGCGAGCTGCCCGATCACTCACGGAAATCCTCACGGTCAAATTCAACTACGGCAATTATCAAAGGATATCCGTTGAAAAAACTGCGAGTATCTAATTTCGCTTTTAGCTTGACTAGGTCCATTAGTGCCCCTTCTCCCATCGGCGTCCACGGCGCGGAATTCATTAGAATACAGATCCGTCAAATAGAATTTCCAAATCAAAGGGAGACCGTGTCATTAAGCTGAGTGAATTCTCCTACGTTTGGGCCCGGAGTCCTACATTCGTTTCAATTTCGTGCCTCATAAAGCAGCCGTTCGAAGACTCGTATATCAGAATAACGCCGGGAGATAAGCGCGAGATAAATGCGAAGGCGGAGCCGCAGAATTTTCATGAGTCTTGGACGCTTTTGCTTCTTCGGCGTTATTTTTTGCCTCTCCCTGTTTACAGAAGTACTTTATTTTTTCGAAGGGTCGCTCTGCGTATAGACACATTCAGCCTGCATATTATTTTAGATTCCAGGCTGGATAAAAAGTTTAAGCTTTCGATTTTTGCGTTGAAAGATTAAGTTGACTTTTCTTAAAACGATAAGACATTTTCTGGAACAGGCGAAGATAAACTTGAAGAATCCGAACTTTTATTGAATTGATTGCATATTTAATAAATACGTTTGTTCTATACGTCCGAAGTAAAAAGAAAGGTAAAGGTTTCTAAAGTAAAGTGTACACTTTTTGAGAATTGGATTTGTAAAATTCACGAGTCTATATCCGAAATCCAGAAATTCCCAACAACTAAAAGTGCATCACGAGATCGTAGTAAAGCCCGAAGCGAAACGAGAAACTCGTGAATTCCAATAAAAATCGAAAACCCCGAGCATCTTAAAAGATCCGCGCGGAATCGAGCTCGATAAGCTCGGCTCGCGAGCCGAAAAATCCCAATAGAAGAGGTTAAAAATCACAGTGTGGAATTTCGGTTTACTACTAATCGACGGCTCGGCTTCCTCGACGACGTATATTAGCCGTAAACTCTCCAGTCGGGGCTTGGATGCACTTAGACTCGACGCTGAATGCTTTTAACGATCATCCGTTCCCCTCGGCTCTCTCTTGGTGAATTACATCGGCGTCGGGCGCTTCTTTGCCGCCGGTTCGGTCCTTTTGTTTTATTCGGGGCTTGGCTCGCGCGCTTTGCATTAAATGGGGATCTCCCTTTATGACAATCGCACTCGGAAAGAGCACGAGAGGAAAGAGAAGAAGCGAGGAGCCGCGGATCGATAGACGGAGCGGAATGAGCATTCGGCGGGGAGAGGGAGAGAAAGTGAGAGCGAGATTTCGATGAAATAAAAGTAGGTCGTCAGTAAGCGCGCGTGAAAATTTGCCGATACCGAAAGTCGAAGGGATAAGGAAGTGTCGGAGGATCGGGCTATCGGATTAGAGCTTTCGCCTCTCCCCTTTGGACCATTATTCAGGCATGCAGGTATTTCGGCCTGGGCACTCTGCTGCTTCTTGGAAGGAGGCGTTGGAGAGTAATAATAGTCGCTGCTCTACTTTATGGCTGAATTGTTATTAATAATTCACGGGTCTTAACTGCGTAAGAGCCTTTAAATAAATAAAGCTTCATTTAATTGTATTGAATTCACATATTCTACACGTGCATATTATTGTTATTATTGAACTTATAAGTGCTTACAAAATCAGAATCCAGTTTCATTTCAAAAAGATTTTCTGTTGAAATAATTATGGCAATGAAGCTTTATTCGTCGAAGTACTTTTTTAGATGAGCAAATCAAGGACTTTTTGAGACAGAAATTTATGCAAGACTTTTCGATTCCCAAACGTCTAGGAGAATTCCATTTTCTCTTCTTAATTAAACATCACTTTCGCGATGATTCTTCTGCGAAAGTAACTAATTAAAATTTCATTTCGAAATATAGTCTGATTTTGAAGAAACTTGGCAACTACAAAGAGTGGAAGCATAGCTGGATTTGAAAAAAAGAATTTTTCTTGATATTAGTAGTTAATGAAGAATCACGAATTTTAATTATAGAATTGTCTGAATTGTTATGTTAGTTCAAAAATATATCTTCCTTTAGATTACATTTTTCCTTTGCTTTTACTTCTTTTCATAACTATGCAAGTCGATAGCTCTTCTAATCAATTAAATTTAGAATTAAACTGGGTTGTATAATAAATATAGATAATACATTTGTGAGAATACTAATCTGACAGCTTATTGACAGCGTATTTTAATATTGATTTATACACCAAATTGAAATTCACTGATGTGACAGAAGACAGTAGGAGTCCTAAGAAAAGCTGATTTAGCATTTTAAACAAAGCTATTTTCGCTCGTGTGGCAAGAGCTTTTACTGCTGAAACTATCACTTTCTGATCGCGCTTTCTTATTGTACACTCGACGGTTATTTACAGTCTTTAAAAAGTCCTAAAATATTTATTAAGAAAAATTTTACTTAAAATAAAGTTACGACCCGTAGGATTTTATGACGCTGCATGAGCTCTACTTTGAACTTTTATGGGGATTTTAATCGTAAAGGAGAGTGGACTCTTTTAGAAGAGTCTTTAAAACTAATTTATCTTTATCGGGACTATTGAGAATTCTAAAGCAACTGCGAGGACCGAAATATTAACTTTTTAGCATAAACACTAAAATTCTGTCTATAAATTTCAATTAACTTTTTTCTAAGCGAAATCATATGTATCAAGAATAAAAATAAAATACGCAATTTTATTCTTATGAATAAGAGATGAGAGTGGAAACAATGCGTTCAACATTCAAGAAATAATACGGACACTTTACCATTGTATAATGAATTTGAATGATGCATATCAAGTTTAGATTTAACTTTTTCTTTATTCAAGTTTAACCATCTGATCTTTCAGGGACTAAGGTTACTATTCACTTAGATTATTAACTTGTTTGAACTTTTCATTCACTTAAGGCAATCAGACTTTTAAGTTAAGTTCACATTTTAACCAAGTTTTCAAACAATAATGTTGATTTCCTCAAAGGTTGAAGAAATGAACTTCAATAATACCTTACCACACCCCTATTTAAAGTTGAAAAAATAAAACAACTCCTCGAATAGATTTTCGAACGAGAGACTCCGTGCAAACATCTCCGGGAAAAAGGCAAGGGGACAAATAGCTTCGAATCCATTGATAGAACGGAAGGTGGAGCGATCGCGCGACCTCCTTGTCGATCGTGCCTGAATCGGAATTTGAGATACTTCCGCTCGCGCTCGAGCCGTCTCGGCTTTGCCCCCCGAGAGAATATCCATCTCGAAACCACGCGATGCTTTTCGAACGACGAGCGACGCGTAAGCTTTCGCGCGAACGGCGTTGATTTTACGGCAGTTCCTCGTGCCTGCGTGAACAGCAAAATGCCAGCGGAAACTCGCCGAAATTGCACTTCGGAATCTGTCGGCGCAGCTTTTTTACGGTCGGCGCTTGTTGTTTTTACGGACGCTGATTTTCGGTTTTTTTCCCGGAGCTTTTTGTTTCTTCAAATATTTTCAAATCAAAACTTTGCAAAAGTTCTTCTTTAAGTAGTTCACCGTTTGCGAAATGTCTTCTTGAATTGGAGAAAGTTATAAGCTGTATCATTCAGTTGCAAAGAGTATAGTATGATTGTACTTGAGTTTATATCGTTTTCACTGATGATACACTTTAAAACCTTCGTAAAGACAGCTCTTCTAATAGGATTCTTGCAAATCTGCTTGTACACAGTTTTAGAAACGAAACTTTAAGTTTTGGTATAAAAATTCAATATACGTATACTTCAATATACTAACTAAATACTTTGTGAAAGTGAAAAATATACCTTTAATTTATAAAAACAGAAACTGTAAAAATATTATTACATAATATTGTCTTAATATATTCCAACAAAATTGCTGCTTTAAAGTTTGAAGTATACATAAAAATTTCATCATCTTAAAAGAATCTCTCTGTATAAACAAGCAAAATTCAGGTCCCTATTTTCTTATTTCAGAATTTGGCGATAAATAAATAAAAAATAGAAACCTTTTCTGCATTACAATAATTCATTTATACTCGCTCCATGTGTATTATTATATAAATAGTTGTAAAAATGTTCTAATTTTAAAAGACATACTTTCAGAAGAAGAAAAAAATAATTCTTTCAGTCCTACGTATCGTAGAATTAATATTGAATATGTAAAGTTTAGAACAACTTTTTGCAAACAAAAGTACAGTAGTAGTTCATATTGTACTTCGAACTTTGAATTCAGGTGATCTACATTTGCATCTATTGATTTCTTTTATAAAAAAAATATGATGCTTTATTAAAGATTTTACTATTTTAAGCAAAATTTTTACTCTAGATTATTTGCTTACAACCAAGTTCTCATACTTTCACAAACCAACACAATATTTTATTAGGGCTACGTAAAGTTTCCATCTAAAAGTTATCATCCCGGTTAACAAGATTTAAATTATAAAAATAAAATTACATTTACGTATTTATTTGAAGATTATAAATAAATAATTAATTACTGTGTCATTGTTAGCAGAAACTATTTTTATATGTAAAAATAATTGTGACATTAAAGGCCTTCTTCGTTGAAGTGTTGCATCATTTATGTCATTTCCACTTCTATAGGTTTTGTGAAAATAGAGAATGTATAATAAAACATTATTAATATATCATTTAGACTTAACTTGATTAGAATTCCACGATTTTATGTCGAGACAACAAATAATAAAATTAACATTGTTTGCAGAAATTTATAAATGTTTTCAATTAAAACGAATTCAAATCAACATAATATTTAAAATAAAAAATCTTACGACGAGCGCAACTGATTTTAGAAATAACCTTGTATTAAATGATTACTTAAACCAACGTTATTTTTATTAATCTCAGAAACGGAACTTCATATTGAAAGTAAAAGCAGTGGAATTTTAGGAAAGTTATATGTAAGTGGAATAATTTTGACTCGTATGAATGCACGTTTTCAGTTCTTACCAAGCTTCGCCAAAATTACTCCAATCGAATTAAATCCTGAGACAAAATATAGCTCCAATACCTTTGCATATTTCACTGGAATTTTAGCCATGTGAATTGTAAAGCGTAAGCCTTTAATCTTTACTACTAGGATTATTGATGAAGAGTTTCATGGTCAATCTTTCAATATAGAATTATGAACTCAATTTTTTGTAGCAGATAAGCCGCGAACCAATTCTTTTGGCAAACAAGTCGTATAGATTGTGAAGGTTTAATAAAATATAACGTTCTTTCTAAGAAGGTTTATAATTTTAAACTGCGTACTTATGCGATGTTTAAGTTCTTAAATCCTATTAATTATTCTGTTTTGAAAAAGTTCCATAAGCAATGCGAGTACAAATTATTTTAACCTAGAAGTTTTAATACTTTTTAATGTATTATAAATGCTAATTCTGGTTTGCAAATAAAGACTAGCTCAAACTCCATGTTAAATCGTATCATCCCAGAATTCAGAAAGAGCCTCAAACGAACCGCATAAGAATTCATCATCCCCTACTTGCAAACCAAAATCCATCCCGCTGCCCGCCCCAAAAATCTCCCCGACAAAGAAACTTTTCTGCACTGTGCCAATCTCCTTAATTCCCTTAAAAAAAAAAAAAAAAATGCACGCTCACACAGCTTCCGGGAAGAGTCCTCAACGGCAATGAATAAATCGGTCAAACCTCGTTCGCGGTCGAACCCATTTACGGGCGAGCTCAGCACCGGGGCAGCCGCTGATGGTAACGCACAAAGTCCATTAGGGCCTCGCTGCCACACATCCGTGCACCGCTCCCGTGGATAAAAAGGGAGTAGTAGCGTATACTCGACGGAAGCAGGAGCGCGCGCGCGCGCAGGTCCGGCCCTCCTCGCGTATACTATTACTACTGGCTGGGCTGGCGCGCGCGGACGTGCAACAAGCAGCGACGGCGCGTGAAATATTAAAGGTACGCCGCTGCCAGTGCCCCTCTACTCTCGATCGAATCAGAGCCCGACGCTGCTGATGCTGCTGCTCTTCCTCGCGAGTCTGTCCTTCGCATTTTTCCGCACCACTGACGACGCTTCTCCGGCCGTCGCGAGCTCTTTACTGTATTCGCTGGCGAACGGGCAGAGATGAGGAGAGGGAACGAGAGAGAAGCTCCTGTTGCGTCGAGGGAACGTAAGTACCGGCTGCATGCGTCCGAACGCACGGGGCGGCAGGTCTGACCCGAGCGGAGTCGCACTACTGACTGAGAGAGAGCCCAGAGAGAGAGAGCGTTATAACCAGCCGTGCGCGCGGCGCCTGCCGGCGTACATCAGACCTCTCTCTCTCTTTCTCTCTCGCTCTCTCTTGCTCTCCCCCCTGTGCTCTCACGCAGGGCTGAGGAGCGAGAAAGAGAGATAGAGAAGGAGACGAGACCGGGCAATACACACGCTGCTAGTAGCAGCAGCTGCCTCGGTCAAACACGAGCAAAATAGTGCTCTTTACGGCGTAGCTGGTTTTCGAGGCACTCTCCTTCCATGGTGTATGCAAACAGGTGCGCATATTCGCCAAGCTGTCGGCGCGCATGTTCTCGCACATCTGTTTTTCTGTGCAGATGCATGTGCATGTATACGGGGCTAATGCGTATCTGCGGGCGTGTGGGTAATCGCGCGTGTTTGCACCCCTTGTCCGTGCGTGCTTACTTAGTACTGAAGACATTACGGATTCGCTTCTTGCGTGAGCATCTGTATTTAGCAGTAGGTCTTTCTAATCTCGTACAATCATTTACGTGAGGGGGTACAGCTGTATAGGCCCGATGATGTACATTAATGAATTTATTACTTTTGCTCGTGAAATATAAGGATTTGTCAGTAAGCGTGCTGGCTGGCTAAAAGTCTGTAAGTTTAGCTCGAAGTGGTGCGCCATCTTGAAAATGTATGGGGAAGGAGTCTGTTCTATAACGTGCTTTTCTCTCTCGTTTTCCGTTCTCTCCGTCTCTGTCTATTCCTTCCTCCCTTCCCCGGGCTTTATCGTTACCACCATAAGAACGCGAGCTCTTTGTGCGCTGCGTTGGTATATATGTCAGAACTCACTCCCAGGCTTTCTTCGTGGTGAGGAAAAGCGCATGAAGCTTTTTTCTCTCTCGTTAATATAATGACTAATGCTTTTTAAGAGTTTTATCTCATTTTTGCGGAAACATAATTTATTTGTATTTAATCTTTTGGAAAGTTTTAATTAACTTGTTCGCCTGATGAATAATCTTACTTTTATAAATTTTTTTTCATGTTTTTAACGAAATAACGCTGCAAGACTTATTTATATATTTTTTCAGTATTGTTTTCCAAATTCTGGAAGTATCCGTATTCTATTTTGTGCTACCATTTTACGAGGAAGTATTCCAAAATTAAATTTATTTAAAAACAATTAATACATTTAGTTTTTTACGTTTTAATAAATTAAGAAATTAATTTTTTAATAAAAATTAATCAATATAGAAAATAAAATTCCTTTCAGAATATATTTTTATTAACTCCGAAGTAAATCAAGCTTAGCTTAAAATTGAGAATTCGATTCAATGAAAATCGTAGAAAACTTAAGGCGAATATCGCTAATTCCAACAACGACGGTTTAGTAATATTGATGGTTCCAATAAAACCATTTACTTAAAGTATAACAATATTTCACACAATTTTTCTACAATTAATGTCAAAAATTGAAAGGCCATTATTATTTTTCACATGACGTATATAATTTATCGATTCTTCCACGGTAATGATGCAATCCAATTAAAACGTGTAATTCAATCATTCCTCTGCAATTCGTTTGAGGAAAGAAATGTTTGAACGATACGTATCAAGAAGTGAACGTAAAATATGACTTACCAGAATTTAACTTTGTAAAAAAATACTCGGTCATTTCTTAATACTAACGATTAAATACCATCTATTATAAATTTTTAAGCATATATATGAACAGATAAAAAATATTAATCATTTATTTTTTACAAATTTTTGTATCGAACAAGAAAAGTGAATAAAAGAAAAAAGACGCAATAATAGAGACATATTTTACTACCCTAATGACTGAAATTTTATTCCTTCCGAAACAATATTCCGCCCCATACATCATGTTTTTAGTCAACTTCTCCCTAAAGTTTATAAACTCGACGAGAGTGCCAATAAAATCAGAAACGCGATAATTTATAGAATAGCAAACATCCATATCACGCAAACACGTCGCGAAAAATCGGCACCCATTTCGTAGGCTTAGGTCGTTTCCGGGGCAACAAAAGTAAAGCGCACGAAGACAAGGAGTCAGGAGGAAAGAGCAGGAATTTTTCACCCCGTAGTCGCGGCGAATTATTTATGGTTCGAGAAGCCAAGAGCCGAGCGAACAGCTTCAATTTCGCCTGTTTGCTTTTGTTCTGCGCTTTTGATGTACACGCGCCCGTCGACGCCCGCATTATTTACGGCTTCGCATATAAATCTGCCGAAGAGAAAAAGACGGGGAAGGTGTGAGTAATGACGGTCCCGACCGCTATGAAAATGTGTATATAATTTTTGAGAGCTTGCTTCTTGCGTTACTGCTAATTTCGTCGATATGTTATATTGCACTGAGCTAATTTCGAATTTGGAAAATTCTTATTAAGTTTAGGAGCTATGACGGCTGCTTTGTAATTAGAAATACGAATTAAAGTGAATTGTAAAAAAAGAAAAAAAACATTTTCAGAGTATTGACGTGTTAACATTTTTTTAAATTTATAAATTTAACAGAACAGCTGGATATGTTTGAAATTTATCGAAAAACCATTTTTTATATTTTTTATAAACTTTAAGCTGTCATATTGCTACGCATTTAAAATATCAATCATCTGAAAAGTCAAATAAATGATTAATCAATAGCATGTTAAAAATATTATCTTTTAAATTTTTTAGCAGAAGTATACAATAGAAGTGATAATGAAAGAACATCAATCAGAATTTTTGCAGAATGTACAAATGCAATCAGTCTTGTAGTGACATATTTGTTTTATTTTCTATGACTCAGCATCGGGCCAATACTGGCTGCTGTTATATAAGATCAATTTACTTTATCAGAAAACGTTCATTTCTCACTACTCGATATAAATTGCAATATTTATAATAAACAACGGCCAACTAAAAACAGTTTATGATCCTTGTCGTTTTCTAGCATGTCGCCCATACATCTGAATTTCATTAATAAAATCATCATTTTTCACACAGATTTAGCAACCTAGAGGTGTACCCATATATTTTTCACAAAAATATATTTCAGCGCGAACGATAAAAGTCACTCTCACTGAAAAATACATTGCAGGCTGCATAAAAACTATTTTATGAAAAAACTTGTATTTTACGTAGCGTTGAAATCACACAAAGTAATAAAAGTCAACTCAATAGGTTTTGCCTGTTTGCAGCTTTCGTTTCGATTACCTTTTCTCTCTCTCTCTGTTCGATGGAATTCTGGACGGGAAAACGAACGTCGTGCTTGATGTGCGCGTGACGTTAATTCATATCTAATTCTCATAACGCAATTACGGCGCGTGTTTACCTTTTTAACGATCGGCTGTATTTTAGTGGGAATAAAAGGGAGTGCCTAAAAAAGCTTTTGCGACCCATAACTTGTTTAGACGGCGTGAGATCAACTTCCGCAGATGTTATCGAGCTCCCTTTCCAAACCCCCCACGTCGAGTAGGCTATTTTCCATACTGCTCTTTCGAGAATTGATAGACCCTTGCGTGCTATGCGATGTACTTTATTTAATGCTATTCCATATTGTAAACAGTCTCGTAATTAGCGAATACTATTTTTTTACATATCTAGGTAAATAAATGTTTCTGCGGGAGTTTTTGAGGTATCTTAAATCTAAATGGAGACCGCAAGGCTCACTAAAAGTCATTAATAATGCAATCAAGGGAAAGCGGCATAATTTTAGATGATTGCAGTAATAAAGAAGAAAATTTTGTACCATACATTCAAAGGCTAAAAAACTTTTTTCTTTTACTTATGGCGTTAGATTTCATCTCTTTCATGCCGACGGAAGAACAAATTCTGAAGGACAGAAGAGTTCATTATTCGATCAACTGAAGGATATAATAGCACACTGTGAACATTATTATCTAGATAATTCCAAATGTACATATAAATTAGATTTTGAGCTAATCCTCTAATATGAATTCAACTACATCTTTGGATATAATACTCGAAAATAAATTAATTAAATTTTCTATCAAAGATCATCATTTAGTTCATTGCATTTGGAATTTTCATTTATTATACTACTGTAATTTACAAACTATTATTATTTCTTTTTGAGAAATATTATAGTTATTGATGAATGCACTATATGCAATACGCTTTTGTTTGTTACGTGTATATTAATAAGATTCTCTGAATCAAGCTTGATATAGAGGTTAAGCTCAACTCAACTAGGTGCTGTAATTTCCGTCATAAAGTAAGTATTGTTAAATATTGCAGGCATATATTGATTTTTTCAATTTAAAGCTTTTATTTTAAATTTCAAAAAAAGGTAATATTTAGGGGTGAGCTATAATAAGTGCAAAAATAGTCATTACATAAATAAAAAGAAGAAACACGGAAGTGTGAAGATTTTTTAGTAAAAAAAAAAATGTGTTAAAAACACTTAATATTAAACTAAAATTTTACATGTTTTAGCAAAATAGGTAAGGAAAATTTTGTGCAGAAACAGCAAAACGGTCATATTATCTCGAACAGTGATCGATTAAATATTGCTTCTGCAGTTTCACTATCTATGTCAATGCTGGTGCTTACTTTTTTAATATATCTGACATATTCCTGATGCAGAACGAAATACATTCGCATATGAGCTTTATCTTGTAATATATGGATAAACCAAAGAGAAGATAACGGTTAATAAAAGGAAATTTTTAATTTTATAGAACGAATCTGATCAGAATTATTAATAAGCATTGGAATTGATGCATTAAAAGATAACTGGGACTGTATGTGATTGAATTAATTAACGTGAACTATGTGCCAGTGACCAACATGCAGAGATTTAAGTCGAATAACATGACGTGCATTTAACCAAATTATACAATCAAGGAAAAACAAATATGAAAATTTTTATCTTAATTAATAAAGATAAATTTTGTGAAATATTTTGAAAGAAATGTGAAAATGTTTTAAGTCATTTTTAAGAACAAAGTTTTAATTAGTATTAATATTATTCTAATTATAAATATTCCTATTTACTTAATACTTTGACCTATAAAAATCACTCTTTTTCTACCGTAATAGAAAGGTTAAAATGGATACCAAAATTTATTGTTATGGTATTCTGATAAAAGTTTGAAATTGATGTAAGAGAAGAATTTTTAAACATAAATATACTAATAAAAAGTGATAATTATTCAGAAATATCGTATAAAAATTATCCTAAAAGAAGTAATAATTTTTTTTTTTATTTTTTTATTTGTACAAATATCTTTTTTTTAATAAAAATAGATTATAATAAAACACGACAAAAAAGCTATTAGATATAAAATGCGTATCTTAAAAAGTTGGAAAATATAGTGCAAGCAGTATATCACAACTAATTAAAATATTGTAAAAACAGTCATTAGACGTGAAAAATGGTGGCTATTTTGTGAGATAAAAAAAAACTGCGGTAATATTTTAAAAATATCGAAAAGCCTGTCGGCAAATTGGAAAATTAAAGAATTCGCGAGCGAACGTGTTGGTCAGGTGCTATTTTGCCGCGCTGCCGGCTGCCGCGTATCGCAATAACCGACGCATTAATCTGGGAGGCCGCGCGGAGGCTAAAAGGCAGTTAATCAGCGAGATTCATCGGCGTTGCATGTCGCCACCGGCAGCGCGGTAAAAAAAAAAGATCTCGGACCGAGAGGGTTTAACGGTACGCGGAAAGCCTATTGAACCGCGCAGTCAACAAATTATGTTGTTATTCTGTTTTTTGATAATATTTTGAATAATTTTGAAATTTTGATAATAAGCAACTTTATGTATCCGATATCATGCTGACGGCTTCAAAGTAGAAAAGACGGTGGAGTAGAAAATTATCCGGTTTTATCTTTATGAACAGGCTTTAACGTTGGCACTGGCTTATTAAAAATCTATCTTGTATAATTGAAGCAATTTCTTGGCAAGAGCTTTTTTAAATTTTAAATTTGCAAAGCTTAATTAAAAGGAAATTTAATTTTGATTATTTTCTAGAAATATGTGGTTAAGTAGTAATTGAAAAATATATTTATATAAACCATCATGCATATCAGTGATTTTTAAATATTTTTTTTTTTCTTATTTTGAATATTTATTTTTACATAAAAGCAATTATTACATTGTGAATTTTTAATAGATTCTATGTAAGGCATTTACACATGCTGTTTGATTGCAAATAAAGCATTTCAGTAAAACAAAAATACAATATATTAGTTAGTCCGTTGCTTTAGAATAATTAAATGTATGATAATAAATGGTTTAATTATTTCGACAAATTCAATGGAGGCTAGCTCAATAAAATAAAGTAAAAATGGCTGTAAAAATTGATTTTCTATTCAAAGAGAAAATGGTCCAATACATTACACCATTTTCGAAGCGTAAACAACACAAAAAAGTAAAGAAAAATCAATGCAACATCGACACTTCGTAACTGAAAAAATTCACCATTTCCAATCAAATACATTAATTCACGTGTAATGTAGAAAAAAAGCTTTCCGCTCAATTCAAAAAGCAAGCCGTACTCAACGGTTTCGAAGCGTGCTCTTCACTCGTAAAGACGAGAAAAAAGGAACAACGACGACGTCGACGGCGACGAAGAGTAAAAAAAAAATAGTTCCGAGGTTGAAGAGCAAGCGACGATCAATGCTCGCGAGACGCGACACGACTTCGACATGCGTTCTAAAATACAGAAAAAGAGAAAATCTTCGGGCTTTCACCGAGCGGAGAAATATGTGGGACGCGGTGACGACGGTTTTCCCAAAAATTTGTTGAAATGCTTCGGGCCTCTTTAATTTTTTTCGCAGTTTTCTTTTATCAGACCTTTTAAACGAGACACTGTTCTTTTTTTTTTTAGTTTTTTCTCGGGAGTCGACGAGGTAATAAACTTAAGCACGTGTCTCTCGAGGGCGAAACTTTCTTCGTTATTTTTTTATATGCTTCGTTGAGTTTTTGTTTTCTTTTTCTCTCACGATTTTAGGCAATGTGGTTAATTTACCTTTAATTTAACTTTGATTTGCCAAAAAACAATTTTGTTTATTCGTTGTTTTTTTTTTTTTTTTTATTTTATTACTTTGCAATAAATAGTGATTTTGCGAAAATAAGATAAGACTAATTTAATTGTTCTATAAGAAATTGGAGGTGCAAATAAGAAAGATTTATAAG
>UCOL01002549.1:0-24772 GCA_900474335.1 Ormyrus nitidulus | reverse complement strand
ATTTAATAGTATAAAAGCTTTAAGCCATTTTTAAGGAATTAAGTAGCTAATCTAAATGTTCTAAAAAAGTAAGGCTATGCAACCTCGTCAAACTCAATGTCACACTAGAAGAGAATTTTACCGATTGTCCGTCTACATAGGAAAAACAAATTATATACTAATGCAGCTCGCAAAACGCGAAAACTTCAGATACTCCTCATCTCCCAACTCGCGCAAAAATCATTTTTCCGCCTTCGCAATCGAATTCGCGCACAAGCAACAAGGACCGTTTGGAGTTCCAGAAAAATCTCGCTAAATCGAGGCAAAAATGCGGTCGCCACCGTACAAAAGTTAGCCATCGATCGCCGGCCGAGTTGATTCAAGCGGTGCGCGCTTAGAATTTCGCGCCTGCAGTCGCGAAAATAAAATGTATGCACGCCGGCGGGCGGCACTAATAATAAATTAACCCTCGCGAGATTTAACGCTGCGGCCGAGTGCCTTTTTACGGAGCGATCGCTGATTTAGGAGGGCGAGAGAAACGAGCCGTCCCGTCCTTTATCTCTGTTTCTCCGTGTATAAGACCGCACGGACATTTGGATCGGCGCTGGCCTTTTGCGGATTTATGGCGTGGCGAGCTTTGAGCGCTCGCCAGCTTCGCCTTTGCTTATGGCCCCCCCCCCCCCCCGATGCCGCTCGAAGGATGGGGGGGCTGAGTGCGCGGTAAAGTGTTGGCGTATTTCATTTATGGGGCGAAACTTCTTGAGGTCGCTGCCCCTCGTGTGGCATACGCGGAGAGTTATGAAAACAATTAAAATCAATTTAAAGTTCGTAAGGGGACGACCGGTCGGTCACACTGATGAAGGTTTAATGAGATACTCATTTGATTTATTTTTCAAAGTTTATAAACATTTTTGAATTAAAAAGTCGTTTATTATACTTTTTTAAAGTAAATAGATTAAAAATAAATTTTAATAACGAGAATGAGCTTAAAACTAAAACAACGTCGATGCAACTTAATCACGTTCATGCATGTGGTTTTATGTTGCTTCCAGCTATTTCATTTGACTAAAGTGCATTCATTTACCCGTGAAATTCGGAATTCGGAAGTACGGTAGGTGGCTGCTTCATTGTTCGCTGCCGCCGTGCGATAATTAGATGGCGGACAGCAGCGTACGGCTCTTACTTAATGAAAGCTCTGCACTTTCCCCGCAGTGGCTGCTGCACCTTATGCGCAAAGCTCGCGATAATAAAATTATAATACAATTATCGAGCAGCCGTGACGATAATTGGTAGAAAAAATAATAAATTAAACGTTGCTACGATTTAATTCGATACCTGTGCTTTACTCAAAGTTCCGAGTACGATGCGCTATTTATTTCTTGTTTCACGGGTATGAACTTAGGAGCGCGTAGACGGTGTAATTTGTTAACTTTAAAAGAGAATGAGAGACAGAGAGATTGGCGTGTGCCATTGCGATTTTAACCACCTGGTGAAAATTTCCCCCGGGAGGTCGTGCATAATCCCTTCTCGGACAGAATAAACTTGCATGCGCGCCTCCTTTTAAATGCTTTTAGCTTCGATGCCAGCCATGCAAATGAGGCGACGCCGAAGTGACGCCGAGCTCCGCGTCTCCGAGAGTTGATGTTAGGGTCGTCCGTATGCATTACTCAGTGGAGAATTTTTTTCTCCTGTTATCACTTCTTATTTTCGTTAAGTAAATGACTGCTCAAAACTGCAGAGGAGATTGCCAACGAAAAAATCATTCAAATACGAATTTATGATTTTCTCTCTCTTAAAAAAACGATGACCGGATGTTGTAAAGCACTTAAAGATTGATTTTAATTGGTCTGTAAGAATTGAGCGCGAGGATTCGCTAAATCCGGTAAGTTTGAATTTTTGAAATTAAGTTTTTATATTTAACTATTTACAACTAAATAATTAAATTAAAATAAAATAAAAAAATTTCGTTTCTTTATCTTATAAAGATCATCTAATAATTTTGTCATTAAAATACTTAAAACTAAATTAAAAAGAAAATTTGCATCCGCAATCGCGTTTCGATTAAGTTAAAATTAAAAAAGATACTCTCCGGTTAACTTGACGGCACTATATCCAAATCCGGATGCAGAGCAGCTCTGTCAGCTCGCGGAGGAGGCCAAACAAAACAGGAGCGTTAATTCAGACCTCTAAAGAACTTGGCCGTCCTTTTTCTCCCCCGCGTCGGGGAGTATTTATCTTCCAAGCTTTGCCATCCACTTGGACAGGCCAGGCGGAAGGGGCGTGTGATGGAATCCCGGCCGGTGCGATCGAGAGCTTGACCGATAGAATTTCGATCGCGCGCGCACGTATAACTAGCTGGGTACGAATAAAATCCGGGGGAGAAGGGCTTCTCGCTCCGCCGGTGGAAGAAAAAGCGAGGGGACATTTTCCGGCTCGTCGCCGATTTGTCCGCCGATAAATCGCCTCTCTTTCTCTCTCTCTCGCATTAGTTGCCGCTCTGCCGATCGAGAGGACGACTCGAAGGCTCGTATACGTACAAGTGTAGCGCTTGTTGGCGGAATACGACTGCGGAGCGCGTGTCCTACAAGACCATAAAGTATGTGTCGCTGCTCGTTGGGCGGTTGTGTCGTCGTCCTGTTTATCGGCTTCTCCCACCTTCGGATTAGCTAATATCTGCGAGCGCTCGCAGCGGGAGCCCGCTGTTTTCGGTCTGCTCGTTCGAATTTGCGATTTGTACCGGGATTCATTTGCACGGGGCGGCGCCGAACGATCGCTGAGTTACACCATGTTTTTTGGCCCCGGAATCGTTCGAACGCGGTGCTAACTACGCTCGGTCGCGAGTTATTTGGTCAGAGCCGTTAATTGTTGCGAGTACTGTTAGTCTTTTAACAATGTTAGTATTGAGAGGTGTAGACAAAGTTGCATTTAGTTCTGGAGTATATATTTTATTCTCTTATCAATCTATTGAACAGATAATTTATTTAATTAACGTTTTAATTTTTAAGCAAACAAAAATTTTAATCGTAAAGTTTTGAAGAGAAAAATATAGGAAAAAGAGTGCAATTATTTGATCGAATAACTTAAAAGCTTTAAATTTGAAAACGAATAATCTTTTTTTTTTAATAGTTAAAATAATTTTATTAAAGCAAGTAATAAATGTATGTACAATGAATTGTAGAAGCATTAATAACCGAGTTACTATTTCACGTAATTGATTTCGCAAAGAGTTAATCTCGAGTGATCCAGCCTAATTTCTATGAAAAAAAAAGCTTTTAAATTCTCGAACGCACAACTATTCCGGCGTATTTCACAATGAAAGGTCGATTTATAAAGGTGAAAAATTGATGTGGGAGAAGGCCGCTCTGGAGGGAAATCCGAAACGGGACTGAGTTGGCGATAAATAAGTGATTTCCCATCCCCCCGGTACTTGCACTCGCAGGACACGAGCGAATATTCGCTCGGAGCACTGTTCGCTCCGAGCGGATTCATTGTTTCGGCCGAAGCTATGGTGAAATGAACACGGCGCGAGTGTCCGCGCCCGCTTGTTACTCGTGTTTCGGGGGTCGGGTCGGCCAATAGAAATTTTCAAATGAGGGAGAATATGTTGATGTGCGTTGTGCAAATAGGTAATAAAAAGTGTTATAGGTAGGCGAAAAAAAAATTAGCCCTATTTCATAAAATGCGAATGTAAAGACTACGCTTACAGCTAATTTCTGGGTACTAATAAGAACAAGAAGTACTGGATGGCTATTAAAGAATTCTAACACATCTGGTCTACTACTAATAAATTACCAAAATTAAAAAACAGCAGTTTTGAAGCACATAACCTCGATTTTCTCGATAATTCGAAGAGGTGGAGTATTTCTGTGGCCAAATTTGATTTCAGCGATCCAAAATCTACCTAGAATACTATCTAGAAAATAATTATCCATATTCAATTCGTAAGAATCATGTCGGTTACTATAATAATATACGTTAAATATAATTAAATTCCGATAAACGCATAATTATAGATGTAATCATACAAATAATTATGTGGTTGGTGCTAAATAACTGTTCTTTCCAACATTATTATACTGTAAATAATGTAAGGTTTACATAGATCCCTGCCAAGTCAATCATTATTAGGTCAGCCTATTATTCGGTCGATTTAATTTGCTCAAACACCCTTAACGATTAAGCAGTGACACCAATTCTGATTAAGTCTAATAAAGCGGTGCAAATAATTAAACAGCACCAGAGTTAGAATTAACTAACGTACTTTTTGATTGAAATCTATTTTTATTTAATTTATAATTCATAAAGATCCAATTATCAATTTCTTATTGTTATTATAAAACTAGATTATTTATCACCTTCAATTCATCGCGAATTCATCATTACTATATTTATCCACTGCCGAGTCTCGGAGACAACTACTTAAAGAAATTTCTTTCTAAAAAAAAAAAAAAAATGCAATTAAAGCGGTTGTCAGAGTCTTACAGACGTCTCGCCTTACAACCACAAAGTCGACGGATCAGTCGTTTTCATCGAGGAAACGCACACAGAGCCCCCCTCGGCTAAGGGTAAGCTCACGTTGCACCGTCGCTGGCCCTTTCAGCTCACAGGATGTGTCTTCCTCTCTAACTCTATCGGCGAGAATTTTCGAAAACTGTCGCCTTTCTCTCTTCCGGTGGCTCGGGAGGGAGGGGGCGGCGTTTTGTCGGGATTAACGAGCGTCGAAGGCCCCTTGTTCTTTTCCCCGACAAAAGAAGGCTCTCGCTCTCCGCCTTTGTTGCTTCGCGCGCGTTGTTTATTTCCGTGACCTCGCGCGCGCACTCAGCCGCCGCCATTCGTTTTCTCCTCCTTCTGCCACTGCACTGCTGCGCGCGCCTTTTTTTATTTTGCTGCTCCTCTTTAGCAGACATCTGGGTTTAATGTAACTTTCTCGGTCCTCCTTTTTGTTCTCCGCTGTCTCCCGCTCTTTCCCCGCTTTCCTTCCGCCTCCTTACTTAAAGAGGATTCTTTGAAATTTGAAATATTTTAGCTTGCCGGATTTTTCGGCTGTATTATCGAGTTCGTTTTTAAGCGCGCTTCCCGCTTTAAACTATTACTGCGTTATTTCTCTTTTTCGAATATTTTCAGATTTTCAACTTTTTATTTGTCTATTCCCGTGTAAAAAAAAAGTTTTGCTCAGGTCTTTCTCAAGTCAGGCTCCAAAGGTCTAGCAATAATCTGGATCGATGAGACGATCCTAGACTTTTACCTAGACTCCCACTTTAGCTTCTCAGAAGACTTTATCGTAGATTTTTAACTAATAGATTTTTCTTCCGAATTCTAAAGTCTGGGGAAAAAAAATTCCGAACCCGGATTCGAACCCAGACCCTGTTTTTTCTAGGCAAGCTCTTTACCACTGAGCTATTCTTTTATTTATGTCAATAAAATTATATTACTGTACCTTTAACCTAAATATAATTTTATTGACATTAATAAAAGAATAGCTCGATCAGTGGTAAAGGGGTTTGCCTAGAAAGAACAGGGTCTGGGTTCGAATCCGGGTTCGGAATTTTTTTTTTCAGACTTTAGAATTCTGTCTCTAAAGAGGCATCATGCACTTTCAACTCGATTGTAGTGACCTCGCCATTATTCGTCGAACAAAAGTAGTTCTCTCGGTGCACTTCGGAGTGAGCGCCCCAAAAATTTTCATAACCCAAGCGCATGCACGCATTAGACATAATTACGATGCCCTTCAGCTCGTCCTCGCTTGACGTATTCACAGGGCTCTTAGAGATAGATAGATAATCCTTTATTTGCTTTACAGCAAAATCTAATTACAATAATAATTTAAAAAAGAATATCACAGTGTTAGAAAAACATTTGCAGCTTTTTGTATAAAAACAAAAGATAAAAATTTAAGATAATAAAATAGATCTTTGGTGATTTAGTCAAGGACCTTCGTAAAAACTAATTATTAATTATTTATTTATAATCTAATATCTAATTATCACAGACAATTAACTATCACCACAGCCGCTTGAGACATTAATCACGGCCTTAAGTCACTTTTTACAGTTTTAAGCCTGTTGGCCAAGTTGTCGATAGTAAATATAACCTCGCTGACTAGAGTGAAGTACAATGCTAACGCCATCTACCCCCATATGAAGAGCTAACAGTCGAGCTCAAAAAGATACTGGCGCACTGCCCTTTTAAAACACGCTAGAGAGGATGAATGGCGTAGAGTAGAGGGAAGAGAGTTCCAAAAGCGGGCGCTTTGAACCTCGGAGGCTCTAGCTCCAGTTTCAGTGCTCACACCAGGGATGTTTAGTTCTGGTGGGGTACCTCTCCAGGAGGGCCATGGCTTATGCTCTGAAAAAAAGATACGAGATACTCGGACTCGCGCAGCCGAGTAATTCTATATAATAAGATGGCTTGAAAATAGAGCTGACGCGAATCAGTGCGAAGCCAGCCTAGACGTCTCCTGTAGGGGGGAGATATGCTCATCCCTCCTTACCCCGAAGATGTACCTCACACAAGAATTGCTCAGTCTCTGTAAGATTACGCGTAGTTCTTCTGAGGCGTCTTGATACACCACAGAGCAGTAGTCCAGGTGAGGTTGGACTAGTGACTCAACTAGCCTTCTGCGGAGAGTCTCGGTGGTGCAATTTCTGATAAACCGAGTTAGAGAGAGAGAGAGAGAGAGAGAGAGAGAGCGAATGAGAATGAGAATCTCTCAAAGCGGAGGGTTTCGTTCGTAGATCTGGTTAGCATGGAGCGCGTTGGCTCGAGGCACGCGTAAGATCAATGTTAAGGGAGAGAGAGAGAGAGAGAGAGAGAGAGAGAGAGAGAGGAGAGAGAGAGAGAGGAAACAACGGTAGCGGCAACAGCTGCAGCCCCTATTCACGTTGTCGAATGGCGAGCTAGACCATAATGCGTGAATTACTGCTTATGGCAGTTTCATCCTGGACGCTCTGCGCCACTGCGAGAGAATCTACGTACACACGTACATACGTACCAAAGCACGTTACGCTTGCCCTCTCTGTCTCTCCTTACGCGTACTTGTTCACCCTTCATAAGCCACGCAGGTTCGTCTCTCTCTCTCTCTCTCTCTCTCTCTCTCTCTCTCTCTCTCTCTCTCTCTCTCTCTGCTCTCGTGCTAAACATTATACAGCACATGCTCTCTCGCGAACTATAACGCGCCTGATGTGCAATGTACGTTGCATAATGGAATGCAGTACTGTTGCTCTGTGCTAGCGATTACAAGATTCCCTGCTTAAATCACGAGAATCATCGCGCTTTAAAATGTGCTTTGCTTTTTAATTCCCTTGGAATTCATTTGTATAATTTTATTAAGCAATTAGGCATACGCAGTGCTTGTGAGGATTAAACGCGTAGCATTTAATAAATAGGAATGTATATTAACAAGAACGTTTTGCTTTAATTGGCCTATGGAAAATTTAATATTGTTTAATTTAATAAAGATTAGATAGGATAAACAGTTACCTTGAAATTTACAACATAGCGAATTTTCGTGATTACATTTTCAGTAAAGTTTCAGTAAATTTAGAATAACAAGGTGTAACTACCCTTGCAGACATAAACTCTCTGTAGGTAAAGCCAAATTCCCTTATTAATATTCATCTCCATGTACTTTACAGTCGGGAGTGATAGTTACATGTGTCGGAATAAACTCATCGCAGATAATGTTACAGTTCTTCATATGCATTCACATCATGAACTTACTTGTGCGCGATGAATTATTCAATTGCTATTTCGAAGGTATCTTTGGGGATTGTAATTAACAATCTGAAAAAAGTAGAAGTTTAGTAAAAAATATCGAGCTTTTAATTATTCGCAACAATTATGTCCTTGCAGCGATCCATTATTCATGGCTAAAATTATTGAATATCTACATGAAATTGGAAATTTTCTTTCAGCCCTGTCGCGAGTGTAATTACAATTTCCGTCATTACCGGGAATCTGCGAGCCAACTCAGTCTCGTGCATATCCGCGCTTGCACTCGCGACAAAAGTTTCTTTTTATAATTGATATTACGTAATTGCCACTTTCCTCGATGAAAAATCCCTCCCTTCTACGACAGGCAGCGCACACAGTCAGAGCCAAAGCACATAAGCTTATCAATGTGGGAGAGCGATATAATCCAGCGGCGTTTCTGCGGGAATACTTGCCGCTGCTTATGATACTCAATAGGTCGGTCACAATGGCTGTGTAAGAGGGAGAGAGAGAGAGAGCACGAGTTTCACGTGCTGCTTATTCTTCATGTTGCTAAGCAAACACCTGAGCGCGCCCGTCAATGCGAAAGGGGAGATTGCACGCGCGCGCGCGCGCGCGTGTCAGCTATTTATAATCGTCGAATGACTCTCTTCTCATCGTCACTGCCATAGAGCGCGGGACCTCGACGTCGTCGTCGTCGTCGTTCCTTTTGTGAGGAATGAGGCTCGAGATAATTGCAAGCCTTGTAACTTTGTCAACCCAAATTTGTGAATAGAATTTGCGCAGCCGTATTTAACCTCTTGGAGGCTAATTCGCGGACTAGAGCTTTGGACTGTTTGCACGCGTGTGCCACTTATTTGCAGAGCCGATAATTGAGATTCTTAAAAAATTTAACGATGGCTAGATTTGGACTTCGTGGAAAATGAAGGAATACAAATCAAATATTAGACTATTTTATTTCAGTTATATCCAGAACTTTTTACAGGAAAACTAAAAGAATTTGTTAATGAAAAAAGCTTTATTTTAAAAAACGAATTTGATACTTCTTTTCTATAACTAAATCGCTTTTCTAAATGAAATTTCAATTAATGCGGGCAAATCAAAAGACGAAAAGAAATGTGCTTCCTCATAAATCACTTCCTATTTATGCAGGGAGCATGAAAACTTTTCCAATGCAGCGCCCAATCATAAAGAGCGGATGCGAGAGAAAAAAATAGCAGCGCGATGGCGCAGTTTCTTTTGGAAGTTTTAGAATGCTTTTCAGATACGTAAATGAAAAACAGTACCGGCAGCCACGCTGAGCGATAATGTAGATGAAAGGAAGCGTTAAAATAGAAGATGATACGCTCTCGCTCTTTCTCTCTTTCTCTTCCCTCTCCCCTTTCGCTACCTCTTTCTCGTAACGTCAGCCTAGTCGTCACGCTCACCTTTGAGTTAAAAGTGCATATACACGTGCACGGGTTTGACATTACGCGATCGATATAATCTTGCGGGCAAGAGTCAAGATAGGAGATAGAAAAAGGGGCAAAGAAACCGTGCGCTATGAAAAACTATAAAGCAAAAGTCAATCTAAGGGAATATCGGTGCTGAAGGCGTCAAATAATAATGAAACGGAAAATTAAAATTTCAAAAGGTTTTCTCCATTCAAAGAGCTCTAAAAAAATTTAATTCTTGGAAGAAGAAAAGTATCAAATTGCGTCGGTGGTTATTTCGCCAACAAGCAAGCTTGTCCACTCTAAATTGACGAAATCCGCAAACGTTCATAACGAGTTTTCGATTTCCAATGATTCGAGAGAAAGCTTGGATCTTCCCTCAGTGTAACTTTGAAATAATCGGGAAGCTGAGTTTCGTAGAACGCAATTCGGGGTCTGACGCTACGCGAACGAATGCTAGATTCTATGGTAATCTGGTAAAGACGCAATTCAAACAGTTTAAGTCAAAATACCGCAAGCCAGCGCGTGACACTGCGGACGGACTTGAACACTGTTCTAAGAAGACGTAATGGAGTGGATTTGCTTTCGAAAGGCAAGGGAGGAGAGAGACTTCCGGAAATTGAATGCAAGTTAAGATACTTAGACGGTATTAGGGTGCCCGGGGCTTTTAAGAACCAAACAATATATGCATATAAGAGAGGCAAACAAGGAGCTCGTATATTCATCGCAGTATGAGTTGAATAATTTTATATACAAGTGGATTTTTCTTCCGTTAAATTCAGCTACTTTGTCGACGAAGCTTTACTGCGAATACCCTCGACAAAAAAGAAAATTGATATTGCCAGTAATAAATTTGTCAGCTTCTCTCGAGCTGTCATTTGATCAAATATTGAATTTAAACAAGGCTCGTAGATGCCAAGAAAGAAAAAAATTATTTGTCCGCGAATGTGCCAAATGTCCTTGCCAGCGATTTCTCTCGCTGCGAAAATGCACAATGCTCGATTCTGCCAAATCTAGTATTCTAACGACCGATCGTTGTAAATGTACATGGCTACTCTAATTTGCAGCCTCGAAATTAGATAATCTGATGTCGACAATTTTTCTTTTAAGAGATCTTCTCTTATTTCTTTAAAGAGAATTTATAATAATCGCTCGATCCTGCAAAAAAATAGCAGTTATTAATAATTTACTTGAAAACATAAAATTTGTAAAATTATGGTTACAGCTTCATGAATGATGAACGATTTAAGTCTATTTAAAAAAAAAAGTTTTACAAGTTTACCTGCATTGAAAATGTTTTTCTGATAGACTAATTGTCTTTGTGAATTTTCATCAGGTCTACTTTTAGCTTAATGGCAGCTCCATTTCAAAGTTTAATCGCCCTTCTTTACAGGAGACATTTTGCTTCATTAGGCATTCGTACATTTGTACATTTTAATACGATTGTAAAGAAGCATTTTTCTCCTCGAGCGCAATTTCCCTTTTCTTTCTTTAAAATTCTACGTCATTTATACTTTCGACGAAGCGAGAGAGAGAGAGAGAGAGAGAGAGAGAGAGAGAGAGAGAGAGAGAGAGAGAGAGAGAGAGAGAACGACGCGTTTTATATCCCAGCAGATGCATGAAGATTATTGCGAGTCTCGAAAGAAAGAAAGAGTCCTCGAGGGTTGCTAGCCCAAGCGCCCGAAAAGGAAGAAGGGAGAAGAGGCAGACCGGTTCCTTACTGAGAGAGCCTTTGAAGTCGTGAATATCCATTGTTTCGGGGTACAGCGCGGGCAAAAAATTCGCGACGTCTCGCCGAGCGACAGAAATATTTTCGAGTGTGCTCCTACAGACGGCAGAGAGAAAGAGAGAGATGATGTACGTGCATACGTAAGCAGTTTCTGTGCGCGCGATTCCTTGGAACGGGGGAAACCATGAAGCACGTTAAACAAAAGTTGCATTCGCGCGACCTTCGAGTGAAACACAAATGCAAGATTGTAGCCTTAAAAATGGGAAAAGAGTAGCGATCGCTATCAACCGTGAAGTATGTTGTACAATGTAGATCGAGCAGCGGGAGCAACTTTTTGCCGGTTTTAAAAACTCTCTTGTACCCTGCGTGCGCGTACTTTTAAAATAAGCTCATTAAGATAGTAAATGCAGTATTTCGAACAAGTTTTTTGCTTTTTATAGTATATTTAGTGACACGCAAGCAATTTACTGATATTAACCGATTTATTTGATTCTCTTTAAAAACGCAAGTTTCGGAAAAATAAGACTTTCGAATCTCAAACTGACCGATAAAACAAAATAAAGTCAACAGTTTACAAATTGTAGAGTATTCAGGGGATTGTAAATTAAAACGCTCCCTTAAATTTGAAAAACACTCTTCATTTTAAAACTGGTTGCTGATTCGTACAGTACAATAAAGTGGCTCTAGCTGAGAAACGCCGTCCGCTATCGTTTGCTGCTTAGGTAAGTCTGGCCCCGAAGCTACAAGCTATGATTCTTTTCACGAGGGCGCAACGGTCGTCGTCGTACGCGATTTGTCAAATCTGCACGGAGGTCGCTTTATAAAAGGCATTTCAATTTTCTAACACAAATTGAGATAGAATCAATCAAGAAGTCGTAAAATACGCGCGGTGAACGGAGAAAATAAAATAAATAAAACAATCAAGCAGCTCTTTTATCTATTCAATTTTATCTAAATCCTCGTTAACGAGAAGCCCGGAAAGCTTCTCTCCCGGTGTAACATCGCAAATTTTCTCTCCTCGAAAATTCAGCATCGAAAACGTTTCGGTATCAGGAATGAAAAATAGTCTCCCCGAGAGCGAGTTGAGCCTCCCCCGCGTAATAAATGGCGGTTCGCGGGGCATCCCCATAAAGGCCGGCCCCCGGTCTTCCGGAGCAGCCACTACCCCTCCCGTTCCTCCTTTCTCTATCGTTACATCCAGCCTTTGCACCGCGTTCGAGAGGGAGAGGGACTATCGGAGCCGCCGAGACCGAGATAGGGGAGGGAAACAGGGCTGCAGAGAAATGGAAATGCACACGCGGTCTGGATTTTCTATTAAAAATTGTTTTAGTAATGTTCGGGGGAGATTTCCGTCGAGCTCGATATTGAATATCTGAATGTATGATTAACTAATTATTCTAGAAGTCTTGCTGATACTACGGTACTTGTAAATTTATTTAGACCATCGTATGTTTTATTCATTGCTTTATTGACTGAATTCCATTACGAATTTCTCGCTTAATTTTTAACTTTATTGATGAAATACGTTAGTCGCGGGCAGAAAGTCGCGGTGAAAATGCGCAACTCTAATTTTAATCGCCTGTCTCCAATAAAATAAAAAGCTCCAGCATATAGAATACCCCTATAGCAAACGGCCGCGAAATAGACAATAACTAAAATCGCATCGGTGGTGAATCCTAAAAGGGTCAGGAGCTCTGGGCAGTACCGATAGCCCGACCCTGAACGGTCGGCCATCGAAGCTTCTTAGGAGCCGACGGATTGGCTACGTTTTCGTCTCATTGGCGCATTGGCGCACGCAGCATCGGGCGCATTTACGACCGGTAACTTGACTTGTAAATCGTCGTGCAGCTGTTCGAAACGTTCGCGCATTCCGCAGTTCATTTGCAATAGGGTGAAGAGGAAGCCTCGGCTTTTATAGTCGATTTGCCGTTTTACTCGAGCTTTCGCCTAATTTACAACTCCCTAGCTAAACAATCTTTTTTAGTATCTCGTTGATATTGAACGAAACAAGGTTTAGCCGTACACTAGCCCCGTCACTTTTATAACCATTATATTAGTTTAAAAAATTCAAAGTTTTTCTAAAAACGGGTCTGAAATGATACCTTTGTAAACAAATGTTTTCATCGCATTCTTTTTGCGGTGACTAATGCTCATTCCATTTTGCTATCGCGCGCTCATCGATCATTGTTATACCACCCATGCATTTTGTGAAAACCGATCGCTTTCGCAGCCCTGCATACATCTATACGGCGCCCCCATCGAATATTCGATTTTTCTCTCGCGTCCTCTCACTCTCGGTTCACTTCCGCACAACTCGAAGAGGGATGTAAATTTATCCCGGGATAATGAAAATGTTTCTTCGCACCCTCACTCGTTCTCCACCCGCAACCCAAACTGCTTCCGTCCTTAGCTCCCGTGCAGAGATTACCTTAGGAAAACGAACGGATAGGGAGAAAAGGGCAAATCGACAGTCTGAGAGAAAAAGACACTGTGCCGCCGTTGACAAGTTACCGAGCGAGAGGGAAACAAGAGGTCGTGAATGAGAGATATGACGGCAGTGAAAATTCGAGTAAATAGAAATGTACAATAGGTGGCTTTATCGGGGGAATTTATTATTTCGAAAACCCAGCGCGTTTATCAGACATGCATTTTACGAATGGAAATAAATGTCCGCATTGTCTTTTGTGAGCTTCTCGAATAGTCAAGATAATGGTTTTTATACGTTTATAATCTTTGAAGCTTATAATCGATTATTTCAAGTTGACAAGGGAAACCGATTAATTAATTCTTTAAAAACATATTATTCGGTGTAAAAGGTACGGTGGGAGATAATAAGAAAGGATAAAAACGTCGAATGTTCTTTTTGAATTAAAATTTTCGAAGAATTTTTATCATCTCTTTTACGATTGAATTAATATCTGGGATAAGTACGATTAATTTCATTATCTATCTATCTGCCTATCTATCTATCTATCTATCTATCTATCCATCTATCTATCTATCTATCTATCTATCTCTACCCTTCCTTATCTTCTGAAGTTATTCAGGGAATGACCCACAGAGTGACCTTATTGAGTCGGCCGAATTAATGAATTGATTTTTTAATATCGTGCTCTAGAAATGGATCTGTTAATTGTGTCACTGGGAATTATTCTGGTTTCCCCTCGGATCTTCTTGTCGCAACAAAAGAAAATTAGTTCTCATAAGCTTTCTACGAAACTGGTCGTTAAATCTTATTAATTCTTGCATTCAATATTTAGCAATATTTAAGAGTGGAAATAGGTAGAAGAGGAAAAAATAAATGAGGGTATCCATTTTAGTTTTAATTCTTCCTTTCAAAATTTAGCAACATTTAAGAGTGAAAATAGATAGAAGAGAAAAAAGAAAATGTACTTATGAACGAGGATATTCATTTCAGTTTTACATAAATAGTGAAGAAAAACTAAAATTACAATATGAGTTTTTAACTTTACATGTATTTCTATCCGGCACAAACGAGTATAGGATCTACCTACCGCAAAACCACACGCTCAAGTTACGTTAGCGGTGAAACGGCTTAAATTTCCTAAACAATATCGCTATTTACTTAGCGCTGAAATATGAAAAAATATTTTTACCTAGAAAACCGAAACCGAGAGAAGATAATTAAATGATTAACAAAAGTAAAAATAAGAAAAAGTAAAAAACATAAATGAGGTTATTTTTGAAACTAAAATTTTTACAATTAACCCTTTTTTTTCGCCGAAAAAAGTTTTTCTGCACGGGCCGCTTGCGATTTAAATTTTTTAACGCTTAAAAAAAGGGCACTCGACAAGGCATGGGCAGAATTCTAAAATTTTCAGTCGAACTCAGTTCGTTAATTCGATTCCCTACCACCGAAATCGACCGCTCTCTATTTATACATTTCGCTCTCGCGGATCAATGAACAGCGGCTGGCTCCTCGCTCACGTGAAAAATTTTAATTTCACCGCATATCCGCCGTCTTATATCCGAGTCGAAGTCGTCCGGGAGAGAGGAATAACATGCGCTCCAATATGCGCGGGCTGATAACCTTCCTCCGTCCCGACGAAAAAAGGAGTCCGCAAGAAAAAGAGAAGAATATTCGATATTAACTTTCGGAAAGTGGAGCTGGAGCCGCGAAAAAAGTTTTCGCCCCAAGTCTCGCGATATTAACTTGGAAAAATTAAAATAGTTTATATCCACTCGAGCGACTATAAGCTGATAGAGAAAGAGTTACAGCGAAAATTGGAACGTGCGTGAACAGGCCAAAAGTGCGCGGGAGTGCAAGCTTCCGAGTTTTTCTTTCCCCGGGCGATGAAACTATATAAAGCCACTCCCACTAAGTTGTAAAATTGTAATGGGCTTCCGGTATTTACATAATGCCGCAGGATAATAAGTGGAGCTCCCCTCTCGAGCAGACAAGAAGAGAGTTTCCATTACCATTCCGGCTTATACGTATATAGTCGTCCACTCTTATCTCCGCTAACGACCAAAAGCTACACCCGCGTGACTCGTTTCTTTTTCTCCACCTCGGCCCTGTTAAAGTTGCGGCCGAGTGGCTCGTCTACCGCCGGGATTGCATACGTCCGTCATTCTTTATTTCTCCCGACCGTCTTTTTACCACCCAAATAATTTTTTAAATTCTCCTCGTTCTTAGCTGGCTTTTTCAATTTTTTATTTAAACTGCATCTTTTAATACCTCGAGCAGCACGTGTGAAAGCGAGAGCTCGATTTTCGCACGAGGCTCGATTGCTTCGGCCAGATAATCGGGCCTGTTCGGATGAAAGGCTGCGCTCGTATCTAAATTGTATCGGAGTGGCTTCCCGCGGTTCGAAAAAGCTCCTCCTTACGTGACTCGGCTCTGCTCTCAGACTGTATTCGTCTAACTAAATTGTTCGGCTCCGGTATATCAAGTGACTTTGGCTGAATCTAAGCTCACGCGATAGTCTTGCGCGCTGCGGGGAGGGTCTATAAAAGGCTCTGTGATTGAAAAGAAGGAAATCGATCAGCTCTCTGAATATGCTCCTCCTGCGTTCTCCTTGTAGGGCTCGGTTTAACTTGCAATACGAATTTTAAATAACATTCTTTTTTAAACAAACTTTAATAATGAAAACCTCGAAAAAATAAGGTATTTATTTTAGCTGGCACGCGAATGACTCTTATACGAAAAATTCGATGAACTTTCGATTTTGTGTGTGGGTGTCTTGAAGAGCTGCGAGAGGACAATAAAATACGTAATTACCCGGGAATTTAACGATAGGAACGTGTCGCTTTAACGGCCAATAACGAAGTCAAAGTGAATCGTAAAACGCTTAGAGTAAAAAACAATCGGGAAATCGAAATGCATTTCTCGAATGTTTCCTGTGTACTCTATTGCCCTCTCTGTACACTTAATGGCTGATAAAATATTTTATCGTCATAAAGTATTTATATATTTTTTAATATTTCCAATAATCGGTTTATCAATACTTAACGGTGCACTAGAATGAAAGAAAAATTATTTTGCTTTTTATGAGTTTTTTAAAATATTGGACGTTGCGGCTAACGACGCAGATCCGTTTTAAGTTTTTCGATCTTAGCTCGAAATAAATAGAGACTAATTAAACGGCAGTGGCAACTACAAACAAGGCGAGACTCCCGTAATGAAATTTTTGCAGGAGCGCGAAAAGCCGTCGCTGATCTTGCTCTCTCTTTTCTTTCCTCTATATATTTCGCCACGAGGCTCTATCGAGAAACTTGGATTCCTCTTGGGAGAGTAGAAAGAACGAAGATCCTATAAATATATATATAAAAGTATGGCTGTATGCGAACGCGCCGAGGTATAGAAAAAAGAAGCTTAGAGAGAGGAAGGCCGCGCTCGCGGTTCAAGGAATCGCGAAAAGGAGTTCATCCGGCGCGAGCGAGCGGCGCTTTGTTCGAATAAGTAAACCTCCTTCGGGCCGCCGGCTCTCGAGCCAATCCCCGGGAGGAACGGAGTTACGCCGCAAACGAACGCAGAGAGAGAAAATCGTTTCTTCTTCGGCGTGAGCGCGAATCTCGAGTAGGGGAATACGAAGAAAGGCATTTATTTAATTTTGCGGGCGCGGAGCGCGTTTTATTTTTATCCGCGGACTTTATACACTTTGCTGATTAGCCTCCTTCCGCCGCAACGCAGCCGCGCGGCCTCATGAAGCTTGATTGGAGGGGAGGGCAGATACGGTTTCATAGGGCTGCGTGGGTGGCACTTCGCCGGGATGTATATAGAGAGAAAGGTTCGTCTTATCCTCGCGGAAGAGCTGATACAGCCCCGGGATATAGAGAGATCTAAGCCCGCCATCACCAGGATTGCCTCGAGTTTCTTGTGCTCCTTTTCACGGCGCCCGCCATTCGCGGGATACAATATTCAGTCGTCGACGTCTTCTTTTTTTCTATATTTGTCTTCTTGGCCTCTGCTCCTCTCTTTATTTCTGCTCGTTCGAGCCTCGAAATGCTCGCTTTGCATTGTGTTACGAAAATGTCGGGATTACGTACTGAAGGTAGGCTCGAGTAGGATTAGTCTCGCGATGTTCTCGTTAGCTCGTTGAAATTTATGCAGGTTTTTGGGTTACTCGGAGGTGAAAGAAAGTCGATAAGCTTCGATGTGCACAGCGTCACTTGAGATGATATTGACCTATTCGCGAATGCCTCATTTTCTTCGGCTTTTTTCGTAAAAACTTCAAGCCGATTATACTTGCATTTTACAAGAAAGTTAGAAACTCGTTACTTTTTACATTTTTCCGACTGCAATTCTTTCATTAGGGGCGCTCTTTTAAAAAAGTGCTTCCTTAGAATCGGCAGAAAAGTTCTCCTAATTTATTTTAAAACTTGTCCTGTTAGTGTTTTTTCTTTCGCCCCCGTCCTCCAGTATTTTGTAAATGGCTATTCCCATAGCACATTGCGCAACAGAGAGCAGAATACGCATTAAATTCTTTGTTTTTTTGTGACTTAAGCGCGCGGTAGGAGTTTCTCTCTCCCCCTCTGCAATTCATTCTGATTTTTCTCGTCGGAAGAATTTCGTGTGAATGAACAAAGTCCGTATCCGACAAGCTCAGACAAGTTTTCGACGTCGAAGAGGAATGCTCTCCTTCCGTCATTGCGAATAGTTTTACCCGTCCCTGCTGAGAATGACAGCCGAGCGAGAAGCAGAGGAGAGCTAAGGATTGCGCGGGAGAGAACATATAGAAAGAGAGGAAAAGGGAGAATAGCAAGGTGAACAACCTGCCAACATGTTGGAGGGAGAGTCAGAGTTACATTTTCCCTGTGCTTCGCCCCTATTTTTTTCACTATTTCTTCCTTCGCTGAACTACAGTTATTCTTTGTGTCCTTCAGAGGACTTTATTAGAAAGGCTACCTTTTTTGCTCTGGTATATCGATAACTATCCTCTGGTACCGAATAATGCACCTTTTACAGATTTTGGTAATAATAGAGATAATTCCCCCAGCAACATTTACTTTTTAATAAAATTATTGCTGGAACATATTTATCACTATATCATTGCCATTTTCTCATCGATGTTAAAATTGAATTAATGCGAGAACTCAAAGTGCTTTGTTTTAATATTATGTTCTCGGCACTTTAACTCGATGAGGCGTTCCCTTAATGAGATTTAAAATTTCTCTTAACGAAAAATGCTATGGGAATAAAGGTCGCGTAATAAAATACAAAATAACAAGCAGCACTTTCTTTCGTCACATTAATTTAATCGAAAACACATTAAATGATCAGTGGGCGAATATAAGCGCTAATAACACAGCTGTGTTCAAATAACGGTGAAAGAAATTATTTTATTATTCCGTTTCATCATTGAAAAAATAAGTTCACCTCTGTTGGTGCGCTAAATTTTTTTTTCACAAACATTTAACCGACGGGGACTCGCGCGTTTATATGATACAGTGAAAAAAGTATATATGAAATGAAACAAGATATAAACGGGGAAAGAAGCGGGCAAAGGGCGTTGGTGGTGCGTATGTCGCTCGTAAAATCAAGCGGATTCGCTCGAGGGACGAAAAAGTGTGTATAGAGCGAAAAAGAGCCTTCCTTCCTCTTTTTTTATATTTCTTTCATATCTCTCTCTCTCTCTCTCTCTCTCTCTCCTTTTTTTCTCTCATTCGCACTGCTTTTTATCCCGATAAACCTCTTGGCATTTACCCCAGGTCGTTTTGAGCATCAGCGGTGACTGAGAAAGAGAAAAAACGAGAGGGAAAAAATAGAAAGTAGCGTAACATCTGCGCGCAAGCTATACATGTACAGTTGGCAGTAAAGTTTAGGATTTGCTGGTCAATGACGATTAGATTGGTCGATATGTACTGCTAGTGCCTGAAGAGTAAGAGAATAGTGTGGGTTTTGCTTGTGTACATTCTCAGCAATGCAAGAGTGTGTAAAAAAAACTCTGGCGAAAGTCTGGCGAAATTCTCGCCTAAGTTTGACACGCAAAAGTCTTGCGGAGGTCTGGCTAAGGCCACTATCCCAGACTTTTTTTATTTCCTCAAATTCTTTTTCCCTGCCTTTTCTTAATATTAAAAATTTCTTTAAAAGGCACGCAGATTAACTAAATAAAAAGCAAATATATTTCATAATTAAAGCGATAAAAAAAAAGTTCCCGAACCCGGCAAGCTCTTTACCGCTGAGCTATTTTTTGTTTATGTCATTTAAATGATATGTAGGTTAAGTGGGACCGGCCTGTCATTATAACCTATCTATAATTTAAATGACATAAACAAAAAATAGCTAAGCGGTAAAGAGCTTGTCTATTTTTATCGCTTTAATTATGAAATACATTTGCTTTTTATTTAGTTAATCTGCGGACCTTTTAAAGAAATTTTTAATATTAGGAAAACGTCTGGGAAAAATTATTTGGACGAAATAAAACAAGTCTGTGATAGTGGCCTTAGCCAGACCTCCGCGTGTCTTTTGTGCGTCTTAGGGCAGAAACTTAGGCCAGACTTTGTCCAGAGTTCTTTTTACACGGGGAGAGTCATAAAGTTCGTACAATGAGCCGCGTGACAATTGACGAACTTTGAGATAATAATGCGTGCGAGCCCCCTTGATGCACATTAAATTTAATGTTAATCACTCTTTTATATTACTATCTTTTGCGTGCTTTCGGTAGAAACAAAGTGACCTCTGTACTGGATTTCATTAATGGTCCGGGATTACAGTAAAATTTTTAGACGTTAAATTTACGCTTCACTAGCGCGCCAAAAGTCTTTATCGATTTAAACAACCGAAACCTTATTCATGCATTTTTTTTTGTTTTTTTTTTAATATTATAAATGTTCAAATTAATTTAAGGCAATCGGAAAATATCCGTATATTAAATTTGAAGACTACCCCGTATGCTTGCCTCTTACTCAAATCCGCTTTGACAAAAAAATCTATAACGAGTTTACATTTATCAGGATTCGCTACGATTAAAAAACTTTTATTTTACAACATTATTTCGCTCCAGATACGTTCCCTTCATTATAAATTTTGCTGCTCGAGCTTTGCGCTAAAATAACGCGCGGATAAAAGTGTGCAGAAATTCGGATGTTAATTAAAGCCGCCATTACGAAATCTACTCAAATCTTTCTATTAACACTCTACGCGTTTGACAGAGGACGGATGGAATTGAATAATTAACTGCAGGTCGGGTCAGTCAACAGAAATTAATTCAGCGCAGCACAAAACAAAACCTTATTCAGCGTCGTTTTTTGCGGCGATGACGCACGACATCCCATAAACACGCCCAGATAAACAGTATTAGCACAGGGAAGCGGCTGTCATCAAGAGAATTCGCGCTCTCTGTGTGTATACGTAAACGTACAGAGCTGCTGCATCGCGGGAGGTTAATTTCTGAGAGGGTCGACCACTACCCTGACCATTCATATTTTATCTTGCCCCCTTATCAATTTCTTTGCTCTCCCAACTCATGCGCCATTTTTCACAAGCTTCCTCCATCCCACAGCTTTTTACGCCGGACCTTCCACGCCCTCTCTCTCTCTCTCTCTCTCTCTCTTTCTATCTGCAATTTTTTCGCTCGGGAAAGTTTGGACGAAAAAGAAAAGAAGCGCAGAGGAGAGCAAAAGGGACGAATGCGAAGAAGAGAGAGATAAGAAAGCGGTAGTGACGCTAACGCATTTTTCTCGCAGGACCCGACCAGCGGCGACTCCCGATTTTCGTGCTTATTCGTGCTTATTCTTGAGGCTCCTTAAACCGCTTTTCCGGTCTGTATTATTAATTGCTCTCATTTCGATGGAAATCACCCTCCTTGTTGAAGAGAGAATACTGCGAGTTTCTGAGCTCCTGCGAAAAAACAAGGGAGACGAGAAGTTTGGGTGATCTTGAGGGTGAGCGCTTTTGTCGAGTCACAATGGAGCCGAGTTAATGGGTATATCCTGTCGAGGAATCACCTATCGACTTCCTTTCCTTTCTCTCTCGCTTTCTTTTTTTATTTCGCGGGCAACGTACTTGAAAGTTCGAAAACTCGTTTTCTCGGCTTTTTGTCTGTAGTTTATTCAATTAACTTTAAACGATTCTTGATATAAATATACATCGATTCCATGGGAGGAATGGGGATTTTCACTTCTTGCTTTTGCAGTTGGTGAAGAACTTGCGATAATAAATGTATTCTTTTTGTTTTACAGATGGTGACAAGGACAAAGAAAATATTTGTTGGCGGGTTGTCAGCGCCCACGACGCTGGAGGACGTCAAAAATTACTTCGAACAATTTGGACCGGTAAGTGACTGAAATTAAAATTTTAAATTAAAAGCTAGTTCATTTTTTTATTTATTCAGTATTTTAAAAATAAAATGGAATTTAACATTGCCCAAGCGCAAAATATTCATATTTTGATGGATAATAAAAATTAGTCTACTTAAATTTAACGTTATCAAAGAATAATAGAGAACCAGCTTTTAAATTAAATATTTGCTTGATACGAATTCATGATACAAAATTAAAATATCCTGCTCGGTACAAAGTAATCAAACATTAAAGCTCTGATAAACTGCTCCATCCTTCACTCCTGCGATAAAACGAGAATAAAAAACCTCTTCATAATTGAGACTACGAATATATACTCTTGCGTAAACCGATGAGCCTTCGCAGATTCAAGGGGGTACATTCCCAAAATCCCACAATTCCGTTGAAATAATAGTCTTCGATATCAGAATCCAGTTTCGCAACTGGCACTATTTGTTCATCCAAATCAATATCGCATAACTTTAGCCGCTACTGCATCGATATCTTCCTTGCCGAATATTCGGAATAACATCAAAGAGTATCGAAAATCTGTTTGACCATCGATGGGAGTGGAATTAATTACTTATTCGAAGCTAGTATTAATTGCTGTTTACATTAATGATAGTTATTCGGTCTCCGGTATTCAAAGCTGTGAATAGTGATTGGTACTTTGTTATTATTTTATTATAAATTTGATTTAAAAATGAAATTCTTTACCGAGTAGCTGATTGTTAAATGAGTTGACTAGATACGAAAGCGATCAACGTAGATAATAGATAATTAGCAGATCTCTTCACCAATGATATATGAATGTAACGTATTGACAGATCCAACGAGGCCCAGAAAAGTCGAACAGTAAAGGAGTTGACGAAAGCTTGTATTACGAAAAGCCTCCAATTGGAGTCTTGAGATTTCAAAGGAAATGCACTGGTATACATAATTGAGCTTTTGAACACTCTTGAACCTCTGGGCGAACGCTACTGGAGAAGCACTTGTGACGATAATTGGAAATTCATACACCGTAAGGTCTGTGCCGCAGCGGGTCTTGCGTGAAATATCGAATGTCGCAGCATTGCGCCCAATAACAGCTAAGCGCTTCTACTAATTAGTGATATCCCTGTGCAGACATTAATGCAGCTGCGCTATCGTCATTCTCATTAGTAGAGAGTAATTAATGTTCCCAAAAGTAAACTTCACGTGCTCTTAATCTTTTTACAAGCCGCAATAAAAGAACTGACTGAAACTCCAAGTGGATTCTCGTGCGTATAAGAGAAAAAAGAGGAATACCGACCGGGAAAGATAGATTAAAAGCATTTGATTAATTATTATTCCAAATGTGAAAGTAAAGAGAAACTGCAACGAATAATCTTTAATTCATGCTTACTTGCTTAAATAAAGATGCTTTTTTAAATTATCGAATATTCCCCTTAGCAACTGAAATTACATATGATATCATTGCGAAGCACTGTATATTTTTGCGAGTTATTTCATTGACTATTGACAAAATAAAGCTAAAACGTGCGCAAACAAAAAGGGAAAAAGTTGGCGTGTAATTTTAGCGGATAGGCATAAAAAGTTTCAAATTTCCGCGCACCTTAGCCTTGAATCCATTCTTCATCCGCCATCAGCGTCGGCGCAATGCGAGCGGCGTGACCCACATGCGTGTAAGGAAGATACAATCGGCGCTATCAGTCGCCCCCCTCGTTTTTGCTCCTGCTCGCAAAAAGACGCCCATACACCCAGGCCACTCTTGCCATTCAGAGATCCCGAAAAAAGAAACACTTCCGCCAATACTTGCGCGCGACGCTGTCCAAGATTCTCTGCCGGTGTGTAATTCGAGGTTCTTCGTAATCTTATATCGCTTTCTGCCGCTTACCACTGTCTGCCTTCGCTTATTCTCTTTTTATTTTGTCCGCCGTCGCCGGCGTCGTTGTGCGCCCGTTCCTTTCCTTCTCTCTTGGCTACGACGTGATGCGTATCTCTTCTGGGTAGTAGCGGTAGTGGCAGTACTCTTTTCCCCTTCTGAAACTGGCATTCCGAACATCCGTACGCACCCTGGGAGACCGCGACTCACTGATAAAGCTAATGTTATTGCCGGCAATGCATTAAATTTTATTTGTATTGGCTACGGATTCTATTGCTCCGCTCTGGAAATGTTTTCTTCTGCTGATTACTTTCTTGGACTTGAAAGTCTTTCCTAAGATAGACGGAAGTGACGAGCGAGATTTTTATTAAAGGGAACAGCGACCAGAACACTAATCTCCGTTTAATCTCGGCAAGGTAAACGCGAGATTTCGAGCTCGATAATAGGTTTAATCATAATTTTCGATATCATATTATATGAAGATTTACTGAGTTGTCTAGTTTACCAACTCGATTTGTTGCGGGTCAGATTGATAAAATAATTTACGCACTGTTAAAAATTACAATATACTTTTTTATCTTTTATTTATTTATAATTTAATTAAATTGGAGATACTCAAAGATAATAGTATTCATAAGTACTTCAATTAAAACAATACCCGTAAAGTCAACCAATTTCCAGTTTCCTTCAATTAAATAAAGCATTTGAAGAATTCAGGTCAATCAATTCTGTTCAGTAACTAAAAGTGGCGCAGATTTCTACGAAATTGCTACCATCGAACTAAAATTACGGAATTAAAAATTAATGGGACTTAAAACACCTGATTTGCATCAAATTATCAACTTTCTCAAAAACATGAACCATTTTATAGGTTACTTAAATATCTCTTTACTGTGAACTAGAAGCATTCATGATTTTTAATGTTTTTTTTTTTCACAAATTATTAGATCGGATTTATATCTCTCGGCTTCCACAAAGTGTTGATACATCGATTATATATGACTTGCTTATTATTCAATCGTCGAGTTACCATATCTCGTGTAGAACCTATGAATATTCAGGTCCAATCTAAACCTGTCATTTCTATTCGAATAATCATCGTTAATCAGAAATGCAGCTATTCCAGTGAGAAAAAATCTCGCAATGCATCATCAAATTTTATCTCTTTTCCTGAACTTGCGACCCAAATTCGTTTACAATGATGAGTATTTCAGTCCATTGTTTAATCGCATATAACTGCGGTTACTCTCGTTGCCGACTTTCTCTGCCATTCCAGCCTCTACCACCCCCAAGGCTGTATGTACAGAGTAAGGG
>UCOL01002548.1:0-24764 GCA_900474335.1 Ormyrus nitidulus | reverse complement strand
GAGTGGAAAAAATTTAAAGTTTGTTTCATCCCCAAAGGGGGAAAGAAGGGTTTCAGGCCCATCTCCCTCGCATCCACTCTTCTAAAAATTCTTGAGAGGTGCATCAACGACAGACTTATCTGGTGGTCTGAGAACAAGGAGATTCTCCCCAAACAATTCTTCGGGTTTAGAAGAGGGAGATCTTGTACAGATTGTCTGGCCTCTCTTCAGCTAGACACGGTCATCGCCCGAGACAAAAGAAAGCTGCTGGGGGTGCTGTGCCTGGATCTGGAGGGGGCATATGACAAGGTCAATCTCCAATCGCTACTAAAAATCCTCAAGGAATTTAATATCCCTCGCCAAATTGTGGGGTTTGTCAGAAACCTTATTGAAGACAGAAAAATCACGGGATTTTATAACGGAGTTCCTTTCAAAACGGCATCCACCAATAAAGGTCTCCCCCAGGGTTGTATCTTGTCCCCACTCCTATTCAATCTATACATAGCATCGATCTGGAAAGTTCTACCTCCGAATGTGAGGTTTCTTGGCTTCGCTGATGATATCCTCATCTATACGAGAGGCGAGTCTGCCCCGGACGTCGCAGAGGTCTTAAATGTCGCTATGGAGTCGCTTCAGGGGTGGCTATCTTCTTTGAGTCTGAAAATTGCGCCAAACAAATGCTCACTGTGCTTTCTGGGACATGAAGCAGAAACGATTCCCTCTGGGACTGTTGCGGTCCACAACTCAGCGACCCCTATCCTGAACTCGCGCACCTTTAACTATTTGGGAACTAGCTGGGATGCGGACATGAGCTGGGAAGGTCATATCAACAAAACTGCTGTAGCTATGAGAATTGGTGCGAACATGATGTCATATCTTTGCAGGTTGCATTGGGGAATTCATCCTCAGACTGCAATTTCTTTCTATAAGTCTATAATCAGACCCAGGGCAGACTGGGCCTCTTTTCTATTTGCTGGAGCAAGACAAGGCCTTTTACGCAAGCTGGACGTTATTCAAAATTCCGTCCTGAGAAGTTGCTTGGGATGTATCAAGACCACCCCGATTAACGTCCTTCATCACATCGCTGGAATCCCCACACTCAAAATTAGAAGAAGTTACTTAGCTAGACGTCTAGTTATCTCGAGCTTCTCATCCAGAAATATGCCGATAGCTCCCAAACTTAAGTACATTGAAGAATTTTGCAAAAAATCCAAACACAATAACAAAATATCTAAATTCGGATCTTTGTTTAACGCTTGGAAGGACACGAGTCACATCAGACAAGCTACTACACGCTCCAATAAACTCCCCACCTTCCTCTGTCCTTACAACAGTCTCTTTATGGGAGGCCTGGTCAACTTAGATTGGGGATTCCGGTTAAAGGGAGGTAACAAGGATCCTAAGAAGGAGTGGGAAACTCTAATGAAATCCCTTCCGGCGGGGTCTATGGCAATTTTCTCAGACGGCTCAGGTTCCGGGAATAACAAAAGAGGATCCTGCTTCTTTATTGAGAACCTGGACACTACCGAAAACCATAGAATTGAAGACTCTAACTCGATGCTCTCAACCGAATTGTATGCTATCAAAAAAGCCCTCGACTTCGCAAAAAACCTCGGAAATAATGCAATGGTTCTCTTTTCTGACTCTCGAGAGGCACTCGTTTCCATTGAGGCTAGCGGTTTAAATTCAAAAATGCATCCGTTAGTCAGTGAGATTAGAATAACATTGGCAGAAATTCTGCACGGTGGAACCTCTATTTCCTTGTTTTGGATACCGTCCCACACAAACATCCCGGGGAGCAGTAGGGCTGATCTCGGGGCCAGGGAGGCGTGTGGTCGGGGGGAGATTGCTCTCGACACGGCGTTTGTTAGGGACCACCTTCCCAAATTAAAAAACTTGCTTTTAAATGAAATGACAAATTTTACAGTCTCGTATGGTAGGGCCTCAAAGGGGAGACTCTACATGGGAAGGGCTGACAACTTCTCTACGGAACCTTGGTTTGTCCACGGTTCCCCTCTAAATAGAAGGCAAATATGTATTTTAAATAGGTTGCGCAGCGGGCACACCCGAGCCAGAGCCCACCTGGCAGCAAAAGGGTTCGCGGTTGACGAGATGTGTGACTGCAGGGAGGACCTGCACTCCGTAGAGCATCTGGTGTGGGATTGCGTGAAATTCTCGGACCAAAGAATCCCAATGCTTAACGAGGGGAGAAGATTAGGAATCTGTAGAGGCTCGGAAATTCACAATGTAGTTTTTAACAAACCTGAGTTCCATGACACGCTTTTAAACTTTATCATAACATGCAATTTGCCAATTTAAAATACCATTTAATCTGTCTCCTCTCCTTACTATCCCCTGTCTTGGAGTCAATTTCCTCTTTTTCAGGAGTCCGGAGCGTATGGGGGAACCTTGCGGCTGCGAGGGGCTTGCAGTCAGTCGCTTTTTTTGACCGGTGGCTCCCCGCCGCCGGGGGTTCTTATCTTACCGAGCTCTGGATAATCTCTACCAATCTAGCACTCAGGACTTTAAAAGAGGAACGAAGAATAGTAATCCCGGAACAGTTATCTTAACCCTGAGGCGCCATCTCTGAACATCGAGCGTGCGGCTGCCGGCATGCGCCTCGTCCGTTGATTATGCGACTCACAGTGGGAAGCACCAAGGAAATCATTCAGCCCCAAACGATCCAACTTTATATATTTGATTCACTAACCAGTAGAATCCAGAAAGTTACACAGCATATAACGATCGATATACCGAGGATTAAGAGTACATAGTCGCACCGCGACAATAACTCGTGAAAGGAGAAAAAAAAAAAAAAAAAGCACGTGTGTTCTGTGGTTCTGCTAATCTGCTCTTTTGGTGTGGAGACTCCGGTTCGTTTAGAGTTAATTTTCGCAAGTGTATAAAAAAAACACCGGTAGTCTGTTTTTTATTTTATTTATACGATTTTCCTATCGTTTTAAACAAATAAACCTTAAAGATGACAACCAAACCTGCTTACAAAGTCGGTAAGAATCGCATATTGTAGTGGAACAATATTATCGTTTTTATTGTTAAGACACGTGCTGTTTTTTCGTTATAAAAAACCTAATAATATATAAATATATACGAGGCGCATTTTTAACAACTTTGTTTTTAATACTGGTACTAAAATAATAACTTTTTTTAGCCGACATTTCTTTAGCTGAGTGGGGAAGAAAAGAAATCACTTTGGCTGAAAATGAAATGCCGGGATTAATGGCTATCCGTAAAAAATATGGACCAGAAAAAATTTTAAAGGGAGCTCGCATTGCTGGATGCCTTCATATGACTGTACAAACTGCAGTACTTATTGAAACCTTAACAGAACTTGGTGCAAAGGTAAAATTTTTTAGTTGATCTCATACTATAAAGTAAAATAAATTTATTAGATTATCTTTATAAATTTTGAAAATAATTTATATGATTTTAATATTCAATGTAATTATTTAGTGAATTGATTATAATCATTTATTATAATAAAAAATCACTTGCTTTAATAGTTAGATAAATCAATTTTGTCTTTAAATACCACTTTTATCATTATTCTGGTGACTTATCTTATCATTATTATGTATCCATGAAAGCATTAAATTATTTGCTAAGCATGTCCTTCACAAACTGTAGAACTAAATATTTAAGCTGATTTTAATCAAGGAAAGTTATCAGTGACATTCAAGTTTCATCATCCTTTGTAATATCTTAGAGGAAAACAGGAAATTCTGAATTACTAAAATGATGTAAAATCAGTATTTTAAATAACAATCAGTATTTTAAATAACAATCAGTATTTTAAATAACAATGTTACTTAAAGGTACAATGGTCTTCATGCAATATATTCAGTACCCAAGATCATGCTGCTGCAGCTATTGCTAAAACTGGAGTACCTGTTTATGCATGGAAAGGTGAAACAGATGAAGAATATCTTTGGTGCATTGAGCAGACCTTAGTATTTGATGATGGAAAACCATTTAATTTGATTCTTGATGATGGAGGTGACCTAACTAATCTTGTACATACTAAATACCCACAGTACTTAGAAAATTGCCAAGGTATTTCTGAAGAAACTACAACTGGTGTACATAATGCATACCGTATGTATAAAGAAGGAAAACTTAAAGTTCCTGTCATTAATGTTAATGACTCTGTTACAAAGGTTTGTAATAATGCTTCAGCAATTAATTCAATTAAATGAAAAATTTGTACTATAATATGATGAAAATTTTCAGAGTAAGTTTGATAACTTGTATGGATGCAGAGAGTCATTGATTGATGGCATTAAAAGAGCCACAGATATCATGATAGCTGGTAAAGTTTGTGTAGTTGCTGGTTATGGTGATGTAGGAAAAGGTTCTGCTCAGAGCTTGAGAGCTTTTGGTGGTCGTGTAATAATTACTGAAATTGATCCTATTATTGCTCTTCAAGCAGCTATGGAAGGCTATGAGGTAGATAAGATCTTAAAAAATAAAGAATAAAATAAAATAGATTGTAAATTAAAACAATTAAATATAATTAATGCAGGTAACAACTATGGATGAAGCATCCAAAAAGGGTCAAATATATGTCACAACAACTGGATGCAAAGACATTATTACAGGAGATCACTTTTTAAACATGCCAAATGATGCTATAGTGTGTAATATTGGGCATTTTGATTGTGAAATCCAAGTTTCATGGCTAGAAAAAAATGCAGTTGAAAAAACAAATATAAAACCACAAGTAGAACGGTACAAATTGAGTAATGGAAGGTAAGAAAATTAATCCTTAACTATACCTAATAAGGATTATTATATTATTATATTATGTAATATAAATTTAATTATAACATTTTAGACACATTATCCTTCTTGCTGAAGGACGTTTAGTTAATCTTGGTTGTGCAACTGGACACCCTAGTTTTGTCATGAGTAATTCTTTCACAAATCAAACTTTAGCACAAATTGAATTATGGACAAATCGTAAATCTTACTCTCTTGGTGTTCATATGCTACCAAAAAAGGTAAATTATATATTTTTAAATTAATTTTATTATACAATATATGAAAAATTAAAACCCTTCTGTATATTAGCTGGATGAAGAAGTTGCTGCTTTACATCTTGATCACTTGGGTGTAAAATTAACAAAACTTACTTCAGCTCAATCTAAATACTTGGATGTTCCTGTGGAAGGGCCTTACAAGCCTGATCATTACAGATATTAATGAAAAAGAAAGACTAATTATGATAATTTTTTGTCAGAATTCAAAATGTATAAAAATCTACAAATTCATCAAATGGATCTTTTTCAATTTTGAAATTGATAATTTTATAAATTTTGTACAGAAAAAAATAAATTAAGACATTTAATTAAAAGATATTGCTATTTTTGGTCTTCATTACTCCTTTAATAAAATTGGAAATTTTTAATAACTTAAAGTTATAAAATTTAAGGTATGTACATAAATATAAACATTACTATTCTATCTTACTACTAATTTAAATTATTTACATTATTCTAAACCTTTTTTTAAATATAAAAATTTTAAATAAAATTTACATTTTCAATAATGTCATATTCTCTTGAAGGCAACAGCAACCACAGCCAGTTGGACAAGTAGTCTCATTTGTAAACCAAGCTGCTAAATGATTCGGGTGGCCACCGTGACCACACACAATGCAAAAATTACTAGGACCTAAAAATAATATTAGATTATTGACTGTAATTTAGTAAATTTGAATTTATTTTCCTCTGTCATAATCACCTCGCACGGAAATGTGGCATACAGCACATTGAAAAGTCAGTCGTTTGCAGGAAGAGCATTGGGGCCCTTTACTTGATTTATTGCATATTAGGCATTCACTTTGGAGTTCTATACTTTTATTAGTATCTACAGATGTTGTACTATCGTGTTTTAATACTTGTGCTCGAGCGTCTAGTAACCGCCACCTAAGTAAAACTTCTGCATAGGCTTTTTTGTACGCATCGTATAATGCGGTATTTTTTTCGTCTAACAGTCTGAAATAAATATGAAAAATTTAACTAATGTCTTCTGTATTATGAGATTCATTTTTTGATGTTTTTAAACCTTACCTTATGTTTCTTCCACATTCATTATATGTGTCATCCAATGATTCAGACCAAGAATTTGATCTATTTTGTTTTAAATTAGGAAAATTCCATCCTTCAAGACTTGTGTCTGCAGGATGAATTGTGTGATAAGGTGAACCACCAGGCTAAAAAATTACTTTGAATTACTTTTTATTCAGATCTAATTTTTTAAAATAAATTTTAAACGCATTAATTGCTCAGGCTAAAGAAAAAAAATAGGAAAAGGTTTAATTATCAATATTGGAATATTTATGCATTATTATAAAAAATATTAATCAAAGCTTGAAACAATGAACTGATTGGAGTTAATTTTTTTAATGAATTAAATTAAAGTATGTAATATAGCTAAAGAAAATTAGTGATAAACCCCAAGAACCAATGAATTTCAAAAACCTAAATTAGTAGGTTGCATTTTAAGAACAAAAAAGACATTTTCATATCCTTAAATATTCGTGAACAAAGAATGAACCTTGCCTTACCTTCAACCACCACTTTCCAGTGAAAAGCTTCTATAACAAACATAATATAAAAGTGTCAGTTTTTAAAGGAGTTTTAAATTTTATTAGTTGCTGCCAAGAAATATAATAAACCATTATATTTTTCATATTTATACAAAAACATGTATTTACACTATTTCAGTAAGCTACTTTCTCCCATTAGCGTGAATGATCGCATTGCTTGGTTCTCTTATTTGAATATGAACAATTGATTAATGAATGATTGCTAAATGTGCATGCATTTGATTTGGTTCTTAAGGCATACTAAACATAAGTATGCAATAATACAAAAAAAATTTTCATACAAAATGATTTTTAAATATGAAAAGCAAAATGGTGTATATGATCATGCAAAATGAACAATTGTTAAAAAATGTTGCGAATAGATATTTTTAAATTTGTTTTTACGTAATACTTACACTGACGTTTACAGATTTACTAATAAAACCATTTTGTATTATATCAGGATTTTCAGATCTATAGCTGAAAGCACAACTTAGCATACCCGCCATTTGTATATCGGACTGATTAGCATAGTGTTGTATCCTAAAAGAACATCAAATGTGCACAAACATTTTCTTCCATCTCTAAAAATAGTCTACGTACAAAGAATGAATTAAATTTTGCCCAAACGGATGTAAAGACCAAGGAGCATCCATTTCCGCTGTGTGATAAGAATTTTGAGCTGTAGGTTGCGAAATAACTTGGGCTGCTAAACACCAAGCTTGTACAAGATCCGGTCTTTCTAAACTTGCCGCTACATTGGCATTAAAATGGCACATCGCAGGAATATCAGTTATATTTATTCTGCAAAATTAATAAATACTTTTATTTAGTATTTATTCAGTATATGTAGAAAAATAAATGCAGAAATGAAACTTGCATATATTTTTCAGCTAACTCCTTATTGACGAAAAAAAGTGCTGATGCATCGTAAATTGTTACCAAAGAGTGATAATTTTTATAACATGGTTTTCCATGCATTCTAGTTGGCCCATGAGTTGCTCTTCTTGATAACTATAAAAAAAATGTTCTTTAGCATTTGTCTTTTAAAAATTTGATCACACAAGTACAACTTACGTGATCTTGATAATAGAAGGAACTTATAGAAATATTGTCATTAGATTGAACGTATGTACTAGGATAAATATGCATAAAGTTTCCATTATTAATACTTGATTCAAGAGCTGATAACGCTCGAGGAGTTGAGCCTTCCGGTTTTACGGAAGCTCGTCTGGCGTAAGAAGAGCGACCGAAACACACGAGGATACCTAACATAATTTCATTGTTAGATGCCATTAATGTAAAAGGATCGTTGAATATTTAAATTTATACTGACCTACGCTGCAGAACTTTGCTCCCGATGTTCTAGGAAAAGGAATGTACGCATCTTGATAATTTGAACAAATTTTATTAGAATTTAAAAAGTTTTCCGTGTGCTGTATGTGGTATCCTAAATGATCCGTTTCTGTTTCATCTTTTACACAAGTCTACATAAACAGAAATAAAATAAGTAGTAAATAATAAATGATTATTAATTTTAAAAAGATTAAATATTTCATTGGCTGTTTTGTTTTATAATTCTACTAGCCAAAATTCTCGCTCGCTCACACTCGCTCGAGATGATAAAACTTGATTATATAGTCACGATTTCGAGGACCGGAGAAACAACAAATTAATATTAGGTAGATAGATAAATATATTTCTTCATTTCATGCGAGAAAATAATGGAGTATTTTATTTTTTAGTTTAATTTGTAAAGCCGATAATATATCGTTATCGAAATGTATGTTAATTTGATGTGTTTTGTTTAACTGTAATAAAAATATGCTTTTTAATAAAATAGGTAAATAATTAATTCATTTACTTGCTCCAATGTTGTAATCAATTGTCTTAGGCAAGGCTCTAAACATGAACGATTTTTTCTGACTCTTTGTTGAGCCGTTTGCTTCAAAACTTTAAGTAGTTTCGTCATTGTAGCATTATCTATTGTAGTTCCAGGACAAAATTGAAATGCAGGTTGGGCACTGTAAGGATAATTTCCTGGAAAATTAACTTTTAATACTACATTATAATTTTTGTTGGATGCAGTGACAGTACAACTTCTTTCTGTTGCATCCATTTCATTAACCTGTATTTGGAAAAGATTTTGAATTATTAATTTATGAAGAAGGGTCGTTATATTTATAAAAAAATAAAAATTAAAAACTTACTTCTATGTTTGGTATATTCATATTAATCAGAGAAAATTCTTGTTGCAGCGTTTTAGGCTGAGTAGGAGATGGTGTTTCTTTTTCATATTTTGATATTTCATCTTCGTTGCTTAACGTCGTAGGATCCATATTGTTTGTGGGATAATTTAATTCACGTTCGTTATTGGTCTCGTGAAGCTGAAGTTCTTGTACTGATTGCAAAGTCCCTTTATAGCAGAATAATTTATTTAGACTATAAAAAAATTCTAAATAATTGAAAATGAAATATAGCGATTATTACTTAGATTTTTATCTTCCGAGTATTGTGTATAAACGCCGTTGCTTTCATCCATCTCGTGCCCGCACAGCTAATATTAAAAAATTTTTTAAATTATAAAATAAATATAATATTTTTAATTTAAATAATTATTTACCTTCTTTAATAATGGTGGAATTTTAAATATTCTTAAACATTGATCTTTGGACCATGTAATGAGTTCAAAATCATTTTTTTCTGAAAAAATTTTGAAAATGAATTTTACTTTGAAACTGATTTTCTGATACTAATGCCATTCCTACACGCCAAGTGTATTTTAAATGACTTATAATCGTATTTCTTAATGAAGCAAAAAAGAAACAAAATTTTTTATTTCATTGAACTTTGACATTTTAATCAACACTTAAACCTCAAGTCACAATATGAAGTTGCAATCTACATATGTCTAGTATTCATATACTTATAGCTTTGTAAGATAGATTTATTTTTTTCTCATTATTTTAGTGTAGGTGTAATTTTTACGATTATTTAAAAGTTATACAATTAATTAAATTTACCTGATTTTAACTTTCTCCACTGAAACTCTAAAACGACATCATTGTGCCCAATAAACGTATATATTGGCGCTGATAAATTAGATGTATTCCATAGTAGAAGACTATTTTCACCTCTGCGCAATTGAGGTACAACAATAGTAACTAAACCTTCTCCAAAAGGCTAAATGGTAAAAAATTATAAGCATTATTTCTACTTCAATTTTTCTCTAAATTATATTTTGTAATTGCCTATACTTACTGTATATCTTGCTCTCCATACAGGAGAATTTGTAGTAAGTATACTTTCTGCTCTTCTTGGATTACTAGTATCAAAGAGTTTTACTGTGCAATCTTGACTTGATGTAGCTAATTGATTTTGTTGAAATGGACACCAATCTAATCCATGTATCTGAAGAAGTTTACAATTAGAATATAAATTAAAATAAAGCATTTTAAAAGCATTAAGTTTTATTGGCCTACTTTTGTTAAATGAGCAGCAATGTATTGTACAGGACTATTTCCTTTTCTCTGATCCCAAATTTTAATGTCCCCATCATGAGCAGTTGCCAGCATGTTTGGTGACAAAATATTCCATCTCACTTGGGAAGCACCAGCTACAAAAAATTAATTGAAAGGAAATTTATATTAAAAATACTTTTAAATTTAAAATAGAAAATAACATACCCACTGCTGACAGAGACAAACATGGTTTGCGTTGATCTCTGATATCCCAAATGTGAATGTAAGTATCAATGCTACATGTTGCTAAAATATCAGGATCTTTAGGATGCCAATTCAAGTCACTGACAACTCTAGTATGTGCTCTTAAACTGTGCATAAGTTGTAAATCATAACCATTATTTCCCAAAAAACTTAATATTTCAACTCTTGTATTACTCTGTAAAATAAAATAAAAGTAAATTATGAAGTTCAACTTCTATCTTAACAAATTTAAAATGTTATGTGAAATACTTACTGAGATTGCACACAAATGAGAATTAACAATATTTAGATTCCATTCTGCAGATCCTACTTCATATTTACTTTGTCTAGGAAATTTTTTTAGAGGCTCTGAGACTTCATCCAAATGCTTGATTGCCAAATATCTCCGCCTAAATATAAATTAATTACTGGTAATTAACGGTAATTAGATTAAATATTGTGTTAAAATAAATAAAAGTTTACCCAGCCAAGAGTACATGGTTGCCTGTAACATCTACAGCCATTGTATTGGCCTAAAAATGAAGGCAAACAATTTTTAAAACTTAAAGTACTGATAAATAATTGTGGCATTTCAATGCAGTCATTTGTTTGTAAAGAAATGTAAACAAACTCTCAAAAGTAGTGAATGGCATTTGTATTTACCTGTAGATCCCGATGTTCTGTGACCACATGGTCTCTTCCCCAGCGCTTTGACATGATGACGATCAATTGTTAAACAATCATCAAGTAGCAACAATCGAAATCATGTTTACAACAAACGGGCTCGTTTCCTCTTAATGTCTTCCTATTCCTCTAGCAGCATAGGTTAGAATTCAGCGCCTCAGTTACAGCAACGTCGTCGACGGAATGTGTATTCATTTATCGCAAGCAGTGTTTTTGCGTGTGCCCGAGGGTCTCGGTAAAACGAAAACAGCCCTCGCGCTAACACAGGAGATTTGCGGCGGCGCGGCAGCCCGTCAGCTGCACCATGACGAGGGGTGAGGGCCGCAGGGGGGTCAGGCTGGGTGGGGTGGAGTGGGGCGGCGCGGGGAAAGAACACTGGCAACCGCGAGCGACGCGGACGCGGGCAGCGGGGCCAGCGGGCTGATGACGTGTGGGGAGGGATTGCTGTGTGTAGCCGAATTCGTCCGATGTCGTACGAGCGCGAAAGAGATAGAACCAGTTTCGGGTTCGAGCCTGCTTGCTGTTGCTGTACTTGTACGCTATTTCTGTCACGTAGCATATATATATGTAAGAGTTCAACACATATGCAATTTCGCGTTATATTAAACTGCATATAGAGAGTGGCTGAGTGGCTCCGTTGATCCGTACATCGGCAGTACAGTAATCGACGCCAAACATAAAAAGATCAATTATTCCTGAAGAAGAAGTAGAAGCCTGCCGAAAATAAACGGCTAGTGGATTGTAGAAGCAAGAATTTCAAGTTTTTTAGAGCAGCGTCAACTTTGGAGCCAAAGTGCCGTTTTCTCTTTTGACATTTGCGAAACCTCTTTGTTTGCTTGTGTCTGTGATAAAGGAATCGTTACGATGTTCGCGATGATGGATTGTTTTCTGCATTAGCAGGCGCCAAAATTGATTTTTTTTGGTTTTTCTCTCGAGGAAGGGAGAGGTGTAAAATTGAGAAATTGGAACAGATAAATAGTGGCTCAGTGTAACCCTGTTATAAGTTCGAAACCTTGGCTTGATCCCAGTTTTTTTTCTCGAGACCATTGAGTATTACATTATTACTGTGCTATTTGCCGTAGCAGCCGAAGCAAGCAGGCGGGACTTGAAATTTTCTTTGTTGACTCTGCTGTGAGTGTTACCGCGTACTTGCATCTTATCGTTAATACGCGTCAAAGAACTTTGTGTACGATTTAACAGTGCGATAATCGTCACAGAAACGCTAAATACTAGAAATTTTGGCGTAAATAAATACAAAGAACTCATTCCGATTTTCTTACTTATTAATAATTTTCAAGTTTATTCTTGAAACTCTATTCCATTTGAATTTGTAATGTACACCAAGTGTAACAACAAGGGAATTAACGTCGAGTCGTCGATTAATTTTGTCCACTCAAAGAGAAAAGGAATTTTCATACAAAAGAAAAAAATGTTAAAAGACCCCATAAGTTTGCAAAATTGTAGAAGTTTCCTTCTTCGTCGTTATTGAAAAGTCTGAGAAGAGACCTCTGAGGAATTACCAAGAGCATTGGGAAATCAAAGTTTACAAGGTCAAGGATACATCCTTGTGTTAAGCTGCAAACACACAAATCCTTGCAGGTACAAAGTTGCCGTCCTGATTTCTTCATTCACCACAAACAGAAAGCACCTTTGTGAAAATGAAGCTACTGGAAAGTACGCGCTTTGAAGCAATAAATAATGCTTTATCAATAAAAACTGGAGATAGCAAGATCATTGGAAGGTCAATATTTATTTACAATCCATTAAAACATTAACTTTTTTATAATAAACTTTTAAAATTAACTTTACTTGCTTTCTTCAAGGATTGAGAGTTATTCTTGCAAAATGGCTGGAAATGATAAACAATTGTATAAGCGTTTCAATTCTGAACAAGGAGTAACTCCACATGATTTTCAAGCTTTATCACCACCACAAACTTCTCTTGGAACATCTCCAGCGCAAAGTTACTTGAGGTATTAGTCAACTTGCAGATAAACTTTGATTAATTACAGTTTTTATTTTTTGAGGTCAAACTGAGATTAATGTTTTCTTTGCAGCCGTAGTATTTCTGGTGATGAAGATGGTCCCCTGTGTGACACAATAAGTCGAAAGACTTTGTTTTATTTAATAGCAACACTGAATTCAGCTTTCTACCCCGACTATGACTTTTCTGATGCAAAAAGTCATGAATTCAGTAAAGAACCAAGCTTGCAGTGGGTCATGAATGCTGTAGATAGTAATCTGAGTGCTACAACAGGAGATCATTATCGTACATTAAGAGCCCCACTTTGGGCTACAATTGAAGATGAAATATCAATGAATGAATGTGACATTTACAGGTACTTTCATAAAACTGACAGATTCTTGGTGTTGACAAAAGATATTAAAAATTATTTTAAATTTTAGTTACAATCCCGATTTAGCATCTGATCCTTTTGGAGAAGATGGGTGTTTATGGTCATTTAATTACTTCTTCTATAATAAAAAATTAAAAAGAATTGTATTCTTCACTTGCAGAGCAATAAAGTGAGTAGATTTTTAATTTACTTCTATTGTAATATAAGGCAATTAGAATAAAATTAATAAAATAAACGTACAATTCAATCTTACAGCCCCCTTTATGCATTGGATTCTGGTATTGGAAGTGATTTTGCAATGGATGAAGATGATGAAGATACTTATTAACTTCAAATTCACTTCAGCGAAATCCTTTAATTCGAAGTTTTTACATTAATCTTCTACAGTTGTGCATTTTTTGTAATCCACATAGTACCTACTCAATAATGACGTGAAATTTATTTTTGTTCAATAGATTTTTGGTGTAATGAGATAATGAATCTGGGCCTTTGGAAGTATGAGTTATTGTTATAACTTTTCAAATATATGGGGAAATCTTTTCAAGTGATGTAAGAAAAATTAACATCATTTTAATTTAATGCAATTAATACTTTATTTATTAAATAAACATGTCAAAGCATTATACCAGTGACATTCTGAAAATCCATCTTGAAAAGAAATGGTTAATTTTGATATCTATTCTGTGATCAATATGTATTAAATTATTTAAATTTGAATAATGAAAGTTTTTTATGCTTTCACTTGAATTACAATTTCCATATAAATATACCGTATATATATACATATATATAAATATAAAATTATTTGCGAAATTTTATCAGTCATTATTACTGTGTAATAAAAATTATGAGTATCTATATTTAGAGAAACATTTGATTATATAGCAATCAATATTTTATTGATTCATAATCAATTGTTATCAAAAAAACTTAAAAAAAAATAATTAATATTTGTAGTATATAAAATAAAAGATTTTAATCTAAAATTTGGTATTTGATCTCAAAATTAATACACTGCTTTAAAATATTTTCATTGTGAACAGTTTAAAATAAAGAATAACATTATAGATTAATTTATAAGTTACATAATGCTGGATGTATAACACAAGTAAACTTTTTAGGTATTTAAAATGCTTTAAAAAGTGAGGCCTTATGCATATATTTGTAGTTTTCAAACCATTATCAGAATACTAATTTTATAAACAATTAATTGCAGTTAAACTGTTTATTATCCAAGCTCAAAGCTAAAGTAGGTATTTAAAAAAGTTTAAAATTATTTAATAGTGATGAATATTTTATATAGGTTTAATTATTATTAATCTCGATCCATTTAAAATACCTTCTATTTCAATGGAGTATCAGGTAAATGAATATAGTGGATTTATATGCTAGTGACTATTGTATCAAAATATTAATATTTTCAAGAATTTATTTTCACTAAAAGCCTTAGTAAAAATTCAACTTAACAATTCACAAAATAAAAATAAGGAAAGTCTAAGTAGTTCGAAAACACAATTTTAAATGACATGCAGTAGTTACTCATTTAAATTGGATATGGAGTACTATATGGATGAGCAATTTGTGATTAAATAGTTTAAATTTATGATTTTCCTACACAGGAGAATATAAGAAAACAGATTAAAATAATCTTAATAATCAAATTGTAACAAAGTGACTATTTTATTCGAAAATATCTTGCAATATTACAGTGAAAATTATTATTTACTTAAAATAAAGTAGTATATACGATTTTAGTTATAAAAATACTACTAAATACTTGTGACATGAAATGTAAATGAAAAATAAATCCCTTTCTTTACAAGTATAAATCTTATTTCTAATCAGACATTCCATCTTCAAAGCATCAACATATCAACATTTTAATTCATTTAATTAGCAACAATTATTTAATATCTTATGATTCCTAAAAATCGCAATATATTTATTACAAATTATATATAAATAAGATTGTTAAAAAAATTTACTGAATTATAAAAACTTGACTCAATTTTTGATGCCTACCAAAAAACGAATCTTACAAATTAAAAACTGACAATTAAAAAAAATTACTTATATTGAGATTTTTTTTAACAATATAAAAAATCTGCATTTTGTAATTTCTAATTTCATTTATACATCATAACGTCAGGAGATTGATACATGCACATGTATGCATCACATAAAAGTCTTTTGGCATGTTCAGGAAGTGTTCGATCATCTGTCACTGTAGCTAAGTGAGCAGCTCCTTCTTCACTTAACCAATACGGAAAGTCAGGACATGGCACCATTTCGGGTATATTAAAGCCATCATGTTCACCTTTTAAGGATGTCAGTATTAAAAAAAGAAAGTTAATAAATATGAAACCATTGAATTAAAAGAAATTTACCTTTTCTATCTGCCATTGAATCAAAAAAACACCAAGGTGCATCAGATCCAGGAGCACATTTGACAAATGACACATAGTGTGAAGTTTCAATGCAAACAACTGCTAAAAGTTCCATATATAGTCTAGGTACTGAACAATGTTCTTTTAAAATTTCGTACTCTATTGGTACAGTAAGAGTTTTAGGCTGATGATTAGTTCTTCTTTCATGGCAATGTGCCTATAAAAAGATTAATTTTTGATAACGAATAAATCAATTGAATATAAACGTTTATATTAAAATAATTTTAATAAACCTTATCGAGACATTCCTTGCAAAAAGCTATACTTTCCAAACCTACGCCACATTGTCCGTAACATTCTTTGCATTCCAATTTTGCCAATTTACCGCAAACTGTACATTGTCTAGGAGCTGCAAAATAATTAAAGTTCTTTAAAATACTTTTTTAACGAAGGAAGCTACGTTAAAAATAATACATACAATCCTCAATTATATCTGTTACATCTAGTAATAATGTCGGTTGTATTTTTGAATACATTTTGTAAGATTTTCCAAAACGTGGCATTTGTAAAATCAAGCATGATGGTACTTCTTTTAATCTCACGTTACTTGTCAAAAAACTTTGTTCAAGTAATTGTTGTACTGTAGGTAAAGTAAGTTTATCATCTTTTTCAACAAATAGTTGATAATGATAAGCATCTTGCCCAGAGCTTAATTTTAAAAATGGTTCTGCATTTAGTGTTTGTGCAACTAAAGATGTTAAAAATTCCTCTGGATCTACAATAAATAATTTCATCAGAAGTTTTTTTATATTTTAATGTAGATTGAATTTTATTAACCTTTTTCTTCACTTGTTAGACCAGAAATAGAAGATGATTTTTCTAATAACGTTCTTAATTTCATAACATGACCAGCTTCAACAAATAAATCTCTTCGGAGAGGATTGACTATTTCTTCTCGCAATACTCTTTGTACTTCTTCATATTCTGGGCAGTCATTTTCATCAGGTGGTCTAAAAGTTATAATTTGTAGAACAATTAAATTTTTTTCAATCAATTTAAAAATGTTTATTTACCTGAATATGAGACTATCAAACGCGCAAGTAAAGGCAAACATGCTGAAAAGAGTTGCATCCAAGTAACAAGAATTATGATGACCCTGTATACCATGATATTTTCCACATATTTTTTCTAAACTACCTCTTACAGATATAGGGGGTACTGATCCACTAATAATGTCACTATGTAAAGTTTCAAATTCTTGTGGTTCTGGTTTATAATAGCAGCTACTAGCCTTTAAAGAAAGTCATTAACTGTTAATTAAAATTTTTATTTTTTAAATATTTATAAAGCTTACTTACTGCCATATCATATTGATGACAATCTTTTAAATCTGTAAACCATGCTTTTCGAGGATCACACTGAAAATACCTGGTATTTTGGTATGTCCCATCTGTTCCTAATGGATGAATGTCATCCTGCAATCGTAATAAAAAAATTACTGAAATGTTGTTATACTTGCTATGAATACTATTCAAATGTAAATACAATAAATTTACCAATTCAATAGCTGCCATTATTTTATCTGAACTTGATCCTGTTGGTGTTCCAATCCATCGTACAATTCCATAATGTTCATCATTGTCTACTAGAACTTTTACACAAGAACCAATTAAATCATTGGTGTTGGAAGCTTCTTGAATATCTTTTGGTACTTCATCTCCTTCTTCATCTAAATAAATTATTTTCATTATAAAACATGTAAAAATTAGGAGAAATCTTTTTTCAGACAAATACTTTTTTTGGAAGCTTTATTATTATTAATACTTGAAGGAATACAGTAACTAGTTTCATTATTTATATTATTTTTTATACTTAAATCTAAATCACTATTCCACTTGTGTTCCAATATAAAAAGTGGAATATCTTGAAAAGATGTAGACATTTCATAGATGACTACAAAAATAGTCCAATCTCATAGACACTACTGGTTGCTTTGAGAGCACCCAAGATACTGTCTAATTTTAAACCACCCAAGTTATTATTATCCCTTCCAAGGAACACACAATTTAATGCAATAAGTTTGTCTTATTTGTAATACAGAAATGCAAAACTAATCTATATTTAAAATTTAAATTATTACCAGAATTTAATGGATCAAAACTTTTTAAATTGCTGTCCAATTTTTTGAAGACATTTTCTTGCTCGTGACTTACATTCTTTATTGGTTTTAAACTGCTTGTGGCATTAAAAGCAATAGGTTCTGTTAGCCCAAATGCTGGATTGTTATTGTCTGTATCCACAAGCAGAGAATATTTGTTATTATGCAAACTGTCTGCATTTCTTTTATTTTCAGTATTGTGTTTACTTTTAGTAATAAATAAATTATCAGTAGTTTTACTTGATAGTATATTATTAGATAAAAAATCTGTAAAAATATCAATATATTATCTTAATTATTATAATTTTAAGATAAAGTAAAATTTAAATGATTAATTACTTCTTTCAAAAATTTCAATAGCTTCTAAATCTTTGATTGCTCTTGTATTTATATTACTAAGAGTTGCAAACGTTCCATTTGAATTTTGAGCTTTAAAATACTTTTTAACCAAGGGACAAGGTTTACAGATATCTGGATTATCCTATGAAAAAATAATTAATAAATAAATATCATAAAAGAAATTATAAAAATACCTGAAATTTTGTAAATATTTTACCAATATATCTAGACCAAAATAATATCCATCTCCAAGCTCTGATACAGGTCCAACAAATTTGACACATGCTAAATAAGTTTTTGGATTAAGAGAAGATTCTGGAGAATACCAAACTTTACTGTTTACTTTAATATCTTCAACATCTTTACAAAATTGTTTATTTGAAACTAACCGAACTCTTTCTTCTAAACTTCTTATAGCATGCAAAAGTTGCCAAATAAACTGTGATACAGGAGCTAAGTCGATTGGATGACATTTCCATTCTGTTTTGTACCACAATTCTCCTTCCGTTTTACTATGTAAACGCACTCTTAATGCATCTTTGTCTTCATTCTTGATCGCTTCTACAAGCATTCCAGGAATCACTCTTCCAATGTTTTCGCTGCATGGGCCTGCTAAGCGACACAAAATTGTCTCATTTACAACTACATAATATTTTTTTTCCTGGTTATCTTGAATAGTTAAATGACTTAGATTGCACCGCTCTTCCATTTTAAAATAAATATGATTTCATGATGGAAAGTTGTAGTACTCAAAAGTGGTAAGAATTCTCTTTCAAGTTTATTTCAAATACTTTTAAAAACTTTTAAAAATGGTATATATAAGTATATAGCTTTTTATAAGTTAACAAATACTTTTCCATATCAAAATGTATAGTCATGATAAAAATATTTTTTTCACTACCTCTTCATAATGACTAACTTTTTTTTTGACTTCCACAAAATTTGAAGTTTCCTGAACATGTTCAATCTTCTTCCAAACTTTCATTTAGAATGTGAAATTTATATGACATTTAAAATTTTCGACCAAAATAGACAACTTTTTTAATGAGACTCCCATCCTTTATTTCAATTCTAAAATGCTAATGACTAAATATTCAAGAATTAATCCCTCTACAATAATAATCGTAGCGGTTGGATGACAAAGTTAACAAAACTATGAACAAAAAACGTGTAAATAACTATCTAATCGCTGAGTGATCGGTGATCACTCTAAAATCAGCTGATAACATTGATTTTAAATCGACACTAGAGGACACCGGTGGTTTGTGACTGCACTAGCGCCACGGTTTTTTTTTGTAAAGAGAAATGGAAATCGACGATGCGCGCGCGAATTACCGGCATGTTTTGTGAGAGGGCATGTGAGGTTAAGTTATACGTGCAAGCGTTTGATTTTTAGTGTCATATTCGAGACACTAAACAGATTTTTTTATTATATTTATGTAAAAAGAAAAATACTGAAAAAATGGGTGACTCTGACTTAAACGAACTGCTGAGAAAAGCAGAGCAAATGGCAGCTGATGTTGAAGGTAATGGAGAACTTCCACAAGTGGAAAGAAACCTTCGCCAAATATTAGATGGATCTAATGAAATATGGTCTCAAATGACTCAAACTGGTTCTCAAGACAATCAAGTCCAAGCGTAAGTAGTTAAATTATAAAGTATGCTGTTGTTTTCAGAATAATTAATCCAATATTGCTCTGTTTTAGCCATCTTCTTTTAGGCTCGAGAGGGATTGATTTATCACAAATAGCTCAAAAATTGAATTCTCTTAGTACTAGGCGAACTTTTGAGCCTCTAGATCCTATAGCTGATACAGATATAGTTAGCTATCTTAGGAATGAAAAGGAAAATGCTATACTTTCTATCATAGAGCAAGTTCACAGAGATGTACGTAAAACTACATGATTAATAAATTTTATATTTTATTTTAAAATTGCTAATTTTTATATAAAAATCAATTTCTTAGACTTTCGAACTAAACAGAGTTCAGCAATTAGAGCATACTCTTGGAGAATGGAAGCAAATGAGATTTGAAATAATGAATGCTATGACAGCTCCGTCAGGAGAACTAGTTGATCTTAGAGGAACACCACAAAGGACTAAAGTTGCTGGTTCAATGATTAGTAACCTATCAAATGTTGAAGCTGCTTATGCAAAAGAATTGCAAGATTACAATGAACATGTATTAAAAGGAGTTAGCAGACCTAGTCTATTTACCACATTTGCTAAAGCAGCAGAAACATTTAATGATAAAAGGGTCTTGGATATGTGGCAAATGGTTAAATATATGGTCGATATACCATCAACACCAGCTGGTGATCAAATCAAATCAAGAAGCAGTACTATGGTTGAATTAAAAATTGTATCTCAAGCAAGAAAGTATCTTGAAAATAGATATAAAGAATTTATGAATTCAATAGTAAGTGAAAATTTAGCACAAGCTAAAAGAGGTGGTATACCAGGTACTCTACCCTTAGTTAAAAGTTTTGTTGGAATAAAAGTCCAAAATACAAGAGATTTAGAAGAAGTAATAGTAGAAGAGAAGCCTCTGTGGCCGTTGGTTTACTATTGTTTGAGATCAGGTGATTTGAAAGCTGCACTACAATGCTTAAATCAATGTGGTACTTCTTTTCAAGAATTTAGAACTGCTCTTGAAGAAGCAATAGAAGATCCACAACATCACCCAAGTTCAAGAGCAGAATCAACATTAAAGCTTCATTACAGAAAACATGTAAGATCAGCTACAGATCCCTACAAAAAAGCTGCTTACTGTGCACTAGTTCCATGTGAACCCGATGATCTCCATACAGAAGTTATGTTAGCTGCTGATGATTATTTGTGGCTTAAATTATGCCAGGTGAGAGAGCCTGATCCAGAAAATAAATTGACTTTGGACAATTTACAAACAACTATATTAGAAGTTTATGGTGAGACAAATATTTTAATTTTTTTTTATCATTTCATAAATAAATTCTTTTATTGTTATTCCAGGTGAATCTTATTATCGTGCCCATGAGCAACCATTTTTATATTTTTCAATGTTGTTTTTAACTGGACAATTTGAAGCTGCAATAGAATTTTTAGCCAGGGGTGCAGGTGCTCGTCATTTGGCACATGCGGTTCATTTGGCTGCTGCTATGCATGAGCATAGTTTATTAGGAGCAAGTCAAAGCGTTTTAGCTCCTTTAATAAGTGTCGATCCTACGGATAAACCTCCTGCAAAACGACTGAATTTTGCGAGATTAATATTGTTATATGTGAAAAGATTTGAAATGTCTGATCCAAAAGAGACACTAAACTACCTTTTCTTATTGAGGTATTTTCCATTGAAAATTATATTTAAATGTAACAACATCTACAATCAAATTATAAATATCCATTTTTTTCAACAGATGTATGAAGGACCCATATGATAGAAACATGTTTGCTGCATCAGTAGCTGAAATGGTTGTTGAATCTTCACAAGCTAATCGAACATTACTTGTTGGAAAAATTGAAAAAGATAGGAGATTACCTGGAATATTAGATCAATTCCAAATAAATACAGATGATGTCATTAATATAAGTGCTGATACTCTTTATAGAAAAGGTTTACTAGAAGATGCAGTTATAATGTACGATTTGGCAGGAAATCACGAAAAAGTATTAAACTTAATGTGCGTTCTCTTGGCACAAGTTGTTAGTCAAAAAAGTACTCCAAATTCTCTTAGATGTCGACTACAAGCTACAGCTAGTGAAATTAGTCTTAGGTATGCAAAAAATAATATAAATCTTGTTAAATTTATAAGTTACATTTAATAAATCAATATGTAGGTACCAAGGTTTGCCTATTCAAGCAGCAGCTGAATCCGTTGCCGCTTTTTATACCTTGAGAGATCTTATGGTTTTCTTTGACCAGTTCCACAGTGATCAACATCAAAATGCTCTTAGAGTAAATTTTATTTTAATTCATAAATGATTTTAAGCCAAAGAAAAATAATGAGTTATATTTCTAATATTTTGTATAATTCTAGACTATTGCTGACTCTAAACTATTACCGCTGCACGTTCAAGAAGTTGATGAAAGAGTTACTGCCCTACGTCGTGTATCACCAGAAGTAGCTGGTATTTTAGCGGATGTTCTACTAGCTACTATGACTATTCTATATAAGCAATATCAAAAATTGAGATCTACTGAACCAGGTGACGAGATTGCAAGAGAACAACAATTGAAAGACCTCAGAAATCAAGCTCGCGCGTTGACTAGTTTTGCAGGTACTCTTCCCTACAGAATGCCAAATGAAACAAATAGTCGATTAGTTCAAATGGAAATCCTCATGCATTAAATTAAATGATTAACAAGTATTTAATACAAAACGGTCATTGTCAACTATTTTCTAAAGATTTGTAATATTTTTGTACATTTTATTCAATACTGCTAAAATAATAAATTTAATTTTTACTGTTCAATTTAATAACATTTATTCGAAATTTTTATAAGTATCAGTAATTTTTATGTGAATTCATACAATAAAAAAATTTTTTTCGACATATTTTTTTTTAGTAAATTTTAATTATCACTGTGTCGATAAATCTGTATTAAAATTGCCTTTATTAAGTGACTTGATTACAATGCCACCGCTTAAGTCTTCAACTTTTCCTTCTTGAACCTGAATGGAATGAAATTGCGATTAGTAAAAATATTTTTATTTTTATAATTAGTGAAAAATACTCACGGCTCGATAATCTAAAAATAATTCTTTGAACGCTAAAAAATCAGTAAAACTCGAAAGAACTTCAAAAACTTCGCCCTCTAATTCTGACCGTCGTTTGCTAAAAAATGAAACAAAAGTTTCTTTCTCTTCAATACATCAAAATAAAAGGTATTTTAAATATTCTAATACTCACTGTAATTCACTTATAAAGGCTTCCATCGAAAAATTAGGCATCACTTTTTTTAAATTTCTGTCTATATAACTTTCAATTGCTTTATTCTGAAAGTTACGTAAAAATGTGTAATTAGAAAACGGCATTTGTGAAATATCTTATATTTTAAGTATGAAGCTTACGTAATCGTTAAATACTTCAATATATATTAATTTATTTTCTTCAATTGGTTCAAAAACATTCCAATATTTGTCTAAGAAATACTGCTGTATGGATTGGAATTCATCTTCTACAACAGAAACGTAATAATAGTATCGACGTGGATATTGTGCGTACATTTTTTTTAATACAATACCCATAAGAATATCCTCAATGTGTCCAATAACATCATCGAATAAAATTGGTGTAGATCCTTCCTCATCTTGCATTTTATTTTCTTCTGTACTCATTAATATTAATGAGTCTATTGATATAAAAAAATATTTTCGTTAATTTAAAAATAATTCTACAGAAAACACGCGTTTTATATATAACTATATCATTTGAAACCCAGTTCTTTCGACCTTTAAAAAATTCATAAATTAATTACGATCGGGGTATCGGTTAAAAGCGCTGAAATCTATAATTAAATTTTCAACCAGACAAATGTATATTTAATACTTTCACGAGAGTATAATTCTCAAACATATATATATTTTTTACTTTTAAAATTATGTATTATATTTTTTAAGGAATCCTGATGAAAATCAATGTGTGATAAATATTGAATGTTAATCTTACCGATAATTTCTTGAGTCATAGTTTTTAAGTACAATATCTTCGATGGAAAGTTCTTGCTTTAAATACATTAAAAAATAAAAATTGGTCGTTTCTAAGGCTTGAATGCTACTGATGCATATTTATTAAAAATACATTTTTTAAACGAATAATGTTTAATACTGTTTACATTTTTGTGTTTATTTATAAATTAAGAACCGATTTACTTTTGTTTTAGATATAATTATTCTATATATTTACAATAAAAAACACTTGATGTTCATCCGCCGCACTTAGCGAGTATACTGTAAGTAAGTACCAATCTAGGCTAGTAACTTTTGTGGCCTGTCGAGACCAACTTCGTATTAGCGATTTTTAAGTTTCTATGGAAACGTTTCGAAAACACGTATGTAATAATATAACCTGTGTCTCTGTGGTAATTCAAATAACAAAGGGAAGATGTACACACTTACGTGTGTTTGCAAACATTACTGCAATTGCTATTGGGTGGAAATTCTAAACACTTAAGTTATCGTCAAAATTTCTATTATAAATCAATTATGTCAACCTCGCTGAGATCTAAGATAATTATTTTATTTGAAATTACATAATGAACGTAGTATTTATAATATAAAAATCACTACAACTGAACTATAGCAGAATACTTTCTTAAAGATATTCTAAAATTCGAAATTTTTTTTTAGTACAACGCATTTTGGATTAATCCTTGTTTACTTGACTCTTTCCTCTCAAAAAACAAAATAAATAAATAAATAAATAAATAAATAATCATTATTTTCCACCTAAGGAGACTGTCGTGTCCAAATTGAAGATTTTCAGAAGAAACCCAGACGGCAAAACTATTTCAAATGAATTCTTTTTAAGCAGAATTGACTTAAAAAGAATTCGTTTGGGATAGTTTTGCCG
>UCOL01002547.1:0-24783 GCA_900474335.1 Ormyrus nitidulus | reverse complement strand
ACCCGCCCCCCCCCCCCCCCCCCCTCTATTTTAGGAATAAAGCGCCGCGCGATACTTATTATTAGCGGTTTCCGAGAATTTTTTTCGGGTCAAAATCAGCTATAAATACAGAAATTTCCGAGTCCATTGTGGCGCCCCGCGGCAAAAAAAGAGAGACTGACGAGCGCGTCTGCCGAAGAAACCGCAAAATAACCGAGAACGAGGCGATCGAGCGGCTAGAAAAATAATAGCCAATAAAAAGGGCGAGCGATATAATTCAGCACCGACTGCCGAGTGACTTACTGCTTTTTACTCTCGCTGCTGCTTGTAAACAGAGCTCGAAAGAGGAAAAAGCACCGAAAAAAAAAGAGGTGGAAGACATCGGAGAGGGCCAATAATAGGCAGAAAAAGGGATCTCTCGCGCAGCTCTCTCTCTCTCTCGGCGATCATACGGCGATCAGAGAAAAATGCAAAGAGACGAGAGAGGAGCTCGAGGAGGAAAGAAAGGTAGCGAAAAGTCAGCAAGTATTTCTGCCCCGGGGGCAAAAGCGAGGCCCCGGCAGAGGCGTAGCCTGGGTAATCATCTTGCGGTCGCTTGCGTGCACCAAACGATCCTCTCTCTCTCTCTCTCCCTTTTGTCTCCTCCTTCCTTTTTTTAATCCTTCCTCCTGGCCGTGTTTCTTTTTTCACTCCGCTCTCTCTCTCTCTCTCTCTCTCTCTCTCTCTCTCTCTGTTCGACCGCGCCTCTGATTTTTTTTCTTCCTTCCTTGCCCATCGTCCCTTCTTTCTTTTCGCGCGCGGAGCCTTCGGTGGTCGCTCTCTCCGCCATAAGGGAGGGCGAGGAGCGCGCGCGACTCTTTCATTTTTCATACTCCTATGCTTTGCCGCGCTCGGCGGCAGTTAGCAACCGTTTATTTAGGAATGAAAACTTGAGGAGAGAGAGAGAGAGAGAGAGAGGGACAGAGAGCTACTCTTATTCACCCCCTGCAGCCAATTTCGTCGTGGGAACCGATAGCTCTCGGAGAGTAACTCGTAAGAAGAATCTCTTGAACGTTCCTTTATATACTCCTTATTATTTTCTTTTTGCGCGCGCCCGAGAGCGCGCGCCCTCTTTCTCTTTCACTTTCCCTTTGGCCTCGTCCTTCGTGCATTATTGCTCTCGGGCCGCGAGACGGGGGTTAAGCCGAACCGAACTAGTTCTTGCATTATCAATTTCGGACTTTTAATCCTCTGCCGCTGTTGCGCGACACTGAGCCTAATGTCTTTATTATTCCTTTTTATCATTCTCCCATTTATTTCGAAACTTAATCGGGACTAATTGTTTCTGATATGCCGTTTGGCCGACGAGTTAATATGTATTCGAGCGTGAGATTCGTTGCTTAATATTCGCGAAGGACGAATAATTTTTTATTCAGCCCTGAACGATCCGTCTGGTGTAAAAATAAAGTGCCAATGAAGATGCTCTCGAGATTTATTCCTTATTCAAAGGGTCTGCCTTGCCGGAAAACACTCGGATCTCTCCGAGCTCCTTTATTTATTGTTTCATTGCAGTCGTAAGCTTTTCAATAATAAATCTGGATTTTGATCGAGATATATACAAGACCTCGCCAAAACGACCTTCGCAGGCGAAAAGTACATATGCGTTATTAAAATGACCTTTGCAAAAAAATGGATCTCGATTTTTCATCGAGGGAGAATATGCTGGCCTCCCTCTATCTCTTGGGCTTAAATTTATTAAATTCCGCTTTGCTCGATATTGGTTCACATTTTAATACCTATATCCTTGCAAGAATTTTTTCGAGAGGTCATTTAGGCGGAAACTATAACATTGCATATTTAAAATACTTCCTCTATTAATACAAATATTGTAGAAATCTGCAGGACTTTTTAAAATTTCTACATTTTCTTACTGTAACAGAAGCTCGGAAATTGCATTGCAGGTAATATCGGGGTAGAAAATTTAGCAGATTTCAGTAGAAATTGAGCACAATGGGCCAGAATCTTGCAGAATCAGCAAACCCCTTGCGTTCGAAGACTGCAGTCGAGTCAAGTGTAACTTGTTGTATAAACCCGGAATCGAAGAAAAAAATAATAAAACAAAATAAACACCTGATAACGACGGTGCAAAAAATATGTAATGTACAATCTTTCAATTGCACGAGTGACAAAAACTCATTTCATGACCCAAAAGGTCTACTGGCAATTTCAAGCTCTAAAAGCATGCAGAATACAAAGATGCGAACCTCTGTCATTTAATGAAGAAAAAAGCTCTCACCGCCGCGGCTTCGGCCGCAATTACACTCGCGAAGATCAAAGCCGTTAATGACGACAGAGAGAGAGAGGCAAGTGCATTACAAGCGTCGCGAAAAAGGGGCCTTCCGCCGCCGCCGCTGCATTCGAAAAAAATCCGATCGCTCCGCGGCGGCGAAACTTTGAAAGACGTCGGCCGGAGAGGCGCCGAATTAAGCTCGACGATTTTCTCCCCCTCTTCAAGCTCTATCTCTCTCTCTCTCTCTCTCTCTCTCTCTCTCTCGGACGCCGGTCGGAAATATTCTAAGAGGACGGTCGTTGAAATTCGAAAGCCTGCAAAACTTTTATTCCGCCAATCTGGGATGTCCCCGCGTCTACGAGACGAAAACTTTTCCGCGTGGCGCGCTTCGAAAACGAGAGAGAGAGAGAGAGAGGGGGAGGACGAGGGGGAGAGTAAAAAGAGCTTGCGTCGCCGTCGCTCGCGAGCGACGCGCGCGCCTCGTCCATTCGCATCTAATTACGGCCGGCTCGAATAATGCATTATGCGCCCGCGCTCTCTCGCTTTATTTCACTCTCATTATCTTATTTTCCGCCTCCTTTTTCACGGCTCCCTTCGCTCTCGCCCCCCCCCCTCTCTCTCTCTCTTTCTTCGAATCGCGCGTCCCGCGAATTTTCACTTTTATCAAGCAATGTATATTAAACAATGAGATAATTTCCGTTCGCTTTGCGGAGCTCCCTCTCTCTCTCCTTGGAAATCGCACCGCTGCATTTTTGCCTCCCGAGGCTAATTATGCGCGGCGGGGATTGTTCGCTAATCGCTCGCGCGCGCGTCTGGCCAAATTGTTTTTAATTCTCAATCGTTGTGTATACGTTTCGCGGAAGCAGATTATGTATTTTTATAACTTCTGTTTGCACATTTAGCGTCGCGCTGTTTATCAAGCGTGTCGTGTATATAAACTGCCCAACTTTATCTGCGCGAGCAAACGACTCTAAAAAAAAAAAGAGGAAAGAGTTAACGTCGCATCATAATCTGGCGGGATTTATACATAAGCCACTCGAGGTCTCTTCCGGATATACATTTTTACGCCGGCTATATTTCACGATCTCTCGATTCCGCCGTTTTCTTTACAGCATCTCTAGCAACTCTTTCCTCTCCTCTTCTTCCGCTCGATCCTATATAACTTCATTACTCCTTATTCCGAAGCGGCGCGCCGCCGATGCTCTGGTATCTGCCTCTCCTTTTTCGTGCTCCCTCTTCCTCTCTCTCTCTCTCACCGCGGTGTACTTATACTTTTCTTATGCACTCTCGCAGTTCCGGCGGTCGAATCTCGCGGGAGGCCGGGGAAAGATGAAAACGCCGCGATGAAGTTCCGCGATTAAATCGTGATTTACGAGTGGCAGCGAGGAGAGCCGAGTCCGAGCGAGTGTGTATATCCCCTTTCTTTCTTCCTCCCTTCCGCCGAGCGTAAGGCACTCCTTTCTTATTCGCTACAAATGAAAGGTGCGCTGCTCTTCTTCCGAGAAAGGCCGCAGCTTTAATGCGCGCGCGCGAGGCGGCCTGCATTTCGCGCGCGACTCGCCGCGGAGAATAGATGGAAGGAAGGGCATTATATGGAAGTGGAAGAGAGGTCCCCCCCCCCTCCTTCCATTCGTCAAGATAAGGCGCGCCCTCGGATAAGAAAAGGAGGCGAACCGGTAAATGTACCCTCTCTTTCTCCCCCGCGTCCGAGAGTCGCTCCGGCCACGTGGAATTGATGCCCGGTTAGTCCAGTTCGTTCCTCTCCTTTTTATCCGAAGGCGCTTCCGGGGCGCGCGCGACCTCATTGATTTACGAAATTGGCCGGTTCCTCTCTCTCTCTCTCTCTTCTGAGCTGGAAGGGCCCGTGGGAATCGTGATGAGGTGGCTTCGTGGCCCCGTCGCGTGGGTGAATTCATTTTACGCTCGTTACTCTTATACTTACTTGATCAAATTAGTAAAGCCGCGTTTCGTTATGCGGCGCATGCGATATCGTGACGTTACTCGGGGGGGTTAAGTAATGGTCTCGGATGTTCTTTTAATCAAAATTACTCGCCGCCGATCTGGATGCAAGACGCGGCGCGACGAAACGTTTTGCTTTACGAGGAGGACTGTATACGGTTGTTATTCAATAGGAAAGTCGTAAAAAGGAACGGAAATGTCGTTAAATGTAATGTGGGAAAAAAAGCATTGGTGTATATACATAAATCAGTATTAGCAAGGAGTACCGTTGGAGAGGAGGATTATTTGACTTGCTAGATTTGTTGAAAAAGTTGCCTGAATAATTGCCTACGAAGTGCTACTTCATTGCCCATCTTTCTTCTCCGTTGATTTACGAGCTTGTTTTTAATTGTATCTCTTCTAACTGTTTTACTTGAAATAAGCTTTTTCACGCAAAAGCAATTCATGACGAAAATCATACGGATCTGTATTTATTAAAACCCTGATTTTCTGGCAGAGAGCAATAAATCAAATTTCTGCCTTTGAAAAAGGCGAAATTGGATTCTATTATTCGCCCTTATTACGTAAATCCCGCGGCATCCTGCCTGCGAAGGCATTACGTCGTAAAGTCATTCCCCCAAGTGACCATCAGCGCGCAATTTAGCGACAATGTACCGCATTTTCACCTGCCAAGCGCACATAGCTCGGCTTGATTGACAGTCGGCCGAATCTCGCCCAATTTTCATAACAAAAGTGCCGTTCTCACGGTGCGTTCAAGCGGAGCCCCCGGAGCGCCTCATCTCGGCCAAAACGCTAAATAAAAAGCGGCCCCGGCGCACTCGAATATTCGTTTTCGGAACTTTTGCGCCTCGAGCGCTACTCTCTCTCTCTTTCGTGCGGTAAGTGGGCAAGGAAACCGTTTTCAAAGAATCTCCCTTTTGCCCCCCCCCCTCCCTGACTCCCGAAATTATGCAGGAATCCCATTGATGACCAGCATCGAAATCGTAGAAGAGTAGTAGGTTCGGAAACACGGAGGAACCGCTGAAAAAAAGAAGCGTGAGCCAGAGGGAAAAGCCAATAATTAGCCGAAAGCGATGCGTGCGTACTTTGGCGCGAAATAACGCGCTCTCCGAGAGAAAGAGAGAGAGAGAGAAGCCGACGGTGGGCAAAGGGAGCACTAAAAAAGTGAGACATAATGAAGAAAACGGGAGAGAGAGAGAGAGAGAGAGAGATGAGAAAAAAGTGCAAGTGAGACGATCCATAATTCGCGGCTCCTCTCCGCCTTCGCAGCCCTCTCGGCCCCGAGGCTAAACAAGAAGGCAGCGGCGGCGGCGGCGGCGGCGGCGGAACGGGAAAAAAAGGAAGGCGAAGAAGCGGAGCGCGATCGCCTTCGAAAAGCAGCAGGTGAATTAGTGGAGCTGCCGCTGGGGAGCAGCGCTCGCTCGCTCGCTCGCTCCGGTAATTTTGGCGTATCGTCCTAATAACAGGGTCAGTCAGTCGGGGGGGGGGGCCTGCGGGAGTCCGAAGGACGAGAGGGACGGGAGGGAGATATGCGAGAGAGAGCTCGGGGCGAAATTTCCTGCGGATGCCGCGGCGCAAGTACGCGGAAAGAGAGCCGAGGGAACTTGAGCGCGGGCCGAATCGCCAGACGTCTAAATTAGCGCTCGGACGATCAATCGATGTACGCGGACTGACGACCTTGACGATTATAATGCACGGCTGCCGGAGCTCCGCTCCACGGCGACGCGGGAGACTGGACCGAGATCGATTGTTTCTCGTTGATCGACGCGCGGGTACGACGGGCTTTTGAGCTTTTTCTGCTTTTGGCTTTTCTGCCTGAGCGGAAATGACTTTGTTGTCGAATGTAAATGAAGATGAAGAATTTTGATACTAATGACAGACACGTTAATGTAAATGATTAATTATTCGGATTAATCGTATTTAATAATTAATAAACTTGAATACAAAAGTATGAGATATGCTCGAATTGAATTAATAAATGAATACGCTGAACCGATGTGCTTGAAGATAATTTAATAATTTTCGTATTATTAGTGACGAGTGCAGACGGCTCGTTCGATTTTTTACATTCGTATATTGTTTATACACAACGTAATATAATTTCGAAAATCCAAAATATTCACATCCGTCTACGAGGTAACAATATCTTGATTTTCGGAAAATCCATTCGTATATTCATTTGCACGACATTTCGCGTAGAACGATCGGCTAATAAACGTATTTTACAAATCAAGAAAAATATTGATCCAAACGACGGAGAAAGCAAAATAAAACCTTACACCCACTTCCCCGCCGCAGGAAGCAAAACTCTCAAACAGTCGCGCGTCGTGGCTCGTATTTAAAAAGCATAAATCCTCCGCGTAAGATCGCGACAGAAAAAAAAAACACCCTTCGCAGCGACGCTCAAACAATAGCCAGAACAATAATAATCGCGAGCGTAAAGCGTCCGGCCTTAAATCAAGCTTGCCCACCGATCGTCATTACACGCTCAATTAAAGGTTCGCTTATGCACCGGAGGCGCTCGTCGGCGAACGATGACTCGCCTCCGCTCGCGAGAGAGAGAGGGCATAGATCTGTCATATTTTTTTCTGCCGGTGCGCGCGGGCATATCGGGCGTATATATATACACGTACTAACCGGCGGCGAGAGTCGAGGCCTCGGCTCGCGAGTCAAGAGGTTGCGGAGGGAGGCCGTTTATATATCCTCCTCTGCCCTTCGGGAGCCTCTCCGCGCGTCTGTACTCCTTCTTTTCTCCCTGGCTGCTCTAATTTCCCGGCGAGGAGCGCGCACCGGCAGGAAAGGAGAAAAAAAAACAGCGAGGAGAGAGATCGAGGCAAACACGCGATTTCCAGCCCGAGGCGGCTGCACGGCAGTTGTACGCGTCGCCGTCGCCGCCGCCGCCGTCGTCGTCGTCGTCGTCGTCGTCGTCGTCGTGGTCGCGCTAAAGTCTCTACGCGGCTCTCGAGCGCCTAAAGTGCACTTTTCTCTCTCTCTCTCTCACTCACTCGCTCCGGCTCTTTCTTGCGTTCTCTGTGCGGAGCGGCTGAACGTTATGGCCCCGCAGTCTCTCGTTCTTGTTGTGTGTGCTTTCCGTGTACTGGCAGGCGCCCCTCAACCCGTGCAATTATTAACCGCACGCGAAATTTACAAGAAGCTTTTTAGAGGCAATGTCTTCTCGTCTACCGCCAGAGCGAGAGAGAGAGAGAGAGAGGCAGGCAGGTTAAGTGAGTGAGCGAGAAGGAGGAAAGGACAAGTCAGGAAGGCGGACTCCGAGCCCCGGAGCCAAAGTACGAGCGATGCTTTTGTTTTCGATACTTATTGCCGCGCCGAAGGGACAAAAAAGTTTTTGCTTTACGGCCTTTTAATGGCGACTGTTTTCTTCCTTTTTTTTCTCGGCGTTGACGTTTCCTCGCGAAGCCGTTCCGAGCCGCGGGTGCGTTTTCGGGTTATTATATAAATCAATACCGATGCGCGGGAAAGGGATAATCCTCTTTGGTTACTTGGGGCAAAAGCGAGCGGGCCCCCGCTTTTTGTTTGCTCGGGCGAAACCCTCCTTCCGACGAGCGGACCTGACTTTTTGCTCGATTTTCTGCGCGCTCAAACCAGTGTAATAACCGAATAGTTTTTATTTGCAATCGGGGGTATTAAGTATCATTGAATGCTAATAAAATTTAATTATACATCGCGTGGATGTAATGATACGATAATTTTAACAAGTCGTAAAGTCCTACATAGTACAGTAAAGTTAAAAATAAAATCATTTGGCAGTTAAGAGATAAAGGTTTACGCGTCTAACCATAAATATACGCGGGTAAAACTCTTATCCGATTAACAAGATCAACTTTATTCTCGACGCGGTATTTGTGGATTGGTTTTTTTTTCTCGTATAAAGGGCGCAAGTTTAGCTTTATTTTTTTATATTATTTATCTTTATGGAGATTAATATTTCATATCTTAGTCGGTTAAAAACACAGGAAGCAAAATTTTATCCTTGAAGTACAGTGCATCTACTCAATAAAGTTTACTTTACGTGTCTGCAATATATCCCTTGTATACAGATGTATGAGTGCCTTTTAGCACCAGACGCTCAACTTTGCAGAAACGACTATTATTTCGCGCCGTAAATTTATAAAAGATTTATTTTGCTTTTTGCTTTAACAATTGAATCTTTGGCGTACCGGTCTATATCTAAACTTTCTACTACTGACATTTCTGACATTCATGCCCAAATACCAGTATTTGTTCTTCGCTGTAATCGAGTTTTAAACTTTTAAACAAAAGCTTGCAGTAGGAGCATTGTTTTGAAAAACCGATGTGCATTTTTCGAATTGCAGATGATTCTATAGTCACTGATTGGAGCTCGAATGATGAATAAAAATTAAATCAAATCAGCGTAAAAATTTCGTTACGAATCATACGAAAAAAATGTAGAAAAAATAAAATACAAATAACAGAAATTCCCCAATAACACGCTTCGCACTCTCGGTTCTCGCCGAGTTTTCAAGTTTGAATGTGCCCGCGTTATGATCAAAGCTCCATCCTCCTCTTTTGTTTTACAAAAAAAAAAAAAAAAAAACGAGCCCTTTGACGCCGAAAAGCGTCTATCAAAGTATATTAAAATCCATTCCCCAAAGGTCGTCGCAGACATCCGTCCGCGGGCGAAGCGAATTAAAAGTTATTAAAAGAAGCACACATTCGACAATCGGAACACTCGTTTCGGCCCGATCTAATAAAAACAGAGAACGCACCGAATCCCATTTCGAAGAGCTGAATCCGCGCGCGCGGCCGAAGAGAGGAAGCCGCCCCGTGCGGCCATCGAGAAAATAAACACCGACTCTCTCTCTCTCTCTCTCTTGCAGCCCCCCGTAATGGCTCCTCTATAATACACCAGCCTCGAAATTGTTTATACACTTCTAGGAAGGCGCGGAACGTTAAGATGATGTATGGATCCGCGCCGCGGAGGCCGATGCACCTCCGCGCATCAGACTCCCATTAGGATGTCCCCTCTCCCCTTCCCCCAACCCACCTCTTAGACTCGGGCGAGAGAGAGTAATGCGTGCGTCTATTATACGGGATCGGCTTGCTTTGGGCTCAAGGTCGATCGGTATAATTCGAGACTTTCACCGATGCCTTCCTCCGCGGCGCCGGAATGGGAGCTCTCTCGTGGTATAACGTTTGCGCGCGCGCGGATATTGCAAATGACGCGTGTGCACAATAACTCCGCCAACGCTCTCTCTCTCTCTCGCTCCGGGCGAAAACTGCTCTCGATACACCGCGTATATACGTATAGACGCACACAGACGCAGACGCGTCTGCGCCTCGATTCCTGACCGTATATTCGCGCGCACACTCGTTGCGTGTGCAGCCGCGCGAGCGTATATTCAAGTGCAGCGCGCGCCGCTCAAGAATGGGAATTGCTCGATTGTCGTTGCCCGATAAGGCGCGCGCGCGCGGCGCGAGCACTCGAATTATTATGATTTCCACGAGGTAATGAGAGAGAGCTTTAAGATCGTTTATGCGTACACTCGCGCGGGGCACGCGCGCCGTGCGAGAGAGAGAGAGAGAGCATTTTTTCTCCGACTCAGCCGATAATAGGGCACATATACTCGTTGCGCCGAGAGATCCGTTTTACGCTGATCCGATAAGGATGATTACGCCCGCTAGACGCGCGAAAACTTGCCGGAAATGATCGCTCTCCGATGCACCGCGGCTCTTGTGTGTATGTGTGTGCGCGTGTGTGTGTGTGTGTGTGTGGGCGGCGCTCTGTGGCGTTTTGCTTTTATGTACGCGCGGGAACTGGTACTTCGCGAAATTGCTATCGGGAATATTAGTCTTCGCCGGCGTGCGCGCGGAAGTCTAATGTCGGGTAAATACGAGAGAGACTTATTGTGGCGTGGTCATTCACTTACTTTCCTCGAAAGCTTATTTTCGTAAGTGAAACACGCTACCTTTTTTTTATATTATGAATGACCTCCGCCGCGCGGCGCCATTGAAACAGATTAAAAAATAGCGCCGTCAATCCCCGACGGGGGCTGTGCTCTTCAATTCGACGCCCATAAATAAGACCCAACTCGTGAAAGAGTCGCACGCCTCTGATTTTCCCGACAGACACGTGTGTCTCTCTCGCTTTGTGCGTGCACGCGACTACGCGAATGAAAAGATTCATTAGAGCCCGCGGAGCGATTACCTCGGGGGGCCCCTTTTTCTCTTATTTCGTTAATTAAATAATAACAAGCATCGCAGACTGCGCCTAAGCATTTTCAAGCTTCCCTTTCCAAAAAAACGTAAAAATCTCGCCGCGATGTAGCCGAGCGAGCGAGAGAGAGAGAGAGAGAGAGAGAGAGAGAGAGAGGATGAAGAGCCGGATTCAACGAGCATCAGCGGACAATTAAAGCGGAAAAGCTCTTCGAAGATTTTTTCTGCTTTACATGCCAAATTAAAGGAAATTCTCTTTCAGAATAAATGTCTTTTGATCATTCTCCGGGCTAGCTTCTATCTTTATCTCTCTCTCTTTCTCTCTCTTTCGCCTCCTCTCCCCGCTCTATATAGATCACCGGCAGACGACAAGGAAGCGTAAATAGTCGGATCCACTCGGGTCCTTCCAGCCTCTTTGTCGCCTCCCCCCCAGCTCCTTCGCCGTCTATATACCGGGAGTTTTTTGATTTCGAAATAGATAAAAGCCAGCTCCAATTAGTTCCATTCCATCGGCGTATGGAACGGATCGCGGCCCGGTTTCTTCTTCCTTCCCTTTTTTTTCGAGAGAAAGAGAGAAGGAGAGAGGACTGCTGCGTCATATCTCGACGACGTCCGCAGGAGGAAATAACAGCGATTGTATACTCACGAGAACGTCCTGGAGGAGCTCGTGCTCGTCGAGCAGGATGACCTTGCAGTGGAGCAGTCGAGGCCTGCGATTTCCGGAGGGCCTCAGTCCCGGGCACAGCCAGTCGACCACCATCTCTTCGCCGCTCTCTTTGACTCTTCAGTCCGCGCTGCTTCTTCTTCCACCGAGTCTTTTTAACGTCCTCGTCCAAGTCGGCTGCTCGTTCTGGCTTCTACTCGTTCCTTGGCGCGAGCTCGTCGTCCTATGCCTCATGACGGGCCGACATCCTCTGAAATTCAAATCAAAGAGAGAACCGTCAGAACCGAGCTCTTTCGAGAATTCCTTTCTTAATTTAAGCTGCCTTTTTCAATTGTGTAGGAGGGGAAAATCGCTTGGATAAGTTTTCGATGCTAGTTTTCGAATTTTTTGCTAAATAATTATTTTTATAACGTTCGGAGGAAATTAGCTGGATTTTAAAGGATTATTTTTTCAATGTGTCTGTAGAATCGTAGGGAAAAATTGACAAACAGCCTGAGCCGCATATTTCGATGAAATGTACGGCTTTTTCAATTTTAATATTAATTTGACGAACCTCTATAAATATCGACTTTATATTGATATTCCCTGAAGATTAAGATATTCAAACTCGTTTGTCAAAATAAGTGATTGACAGACTCTAGTGATGGCTCGATTAAAAACTTGAGTGAAATCTAGTTATTGCCAAAAACTAAATCCGATTAGACACCGCAAAAAAAAGAAATTTTTATTATACAATAACATACCGCAGCAATTTAAAAAATAACAACCACAGAGTAAAAAATAATAATAAAACTAATAGGTTTTTTTAATTAATATAAAGAAAATTTCCAAGTAAGTATTTTTAAATACCATTAAGATTATGAAGGGCTGTTCCAGAAACATGTCACGCAGAATTTTAATTTTAAATGCTTTAATTGCACAAAATAACGATTCCTAATTTAAAAAAAAAAAAAAATTTAAAAATATATTTTACAATATTTATCATTTCCTTGAGCCTTAATATCTTTACGATTACGATGGCTATCCTCCAAGATTTCCTCCTCTCCCCCCCCTAACCAATTTATTAGCTATAATTCCTTTCGATAAAACCGCTCTCATATATAGAAGTCAACGCACCCCACTCGAGCCGGCGTTTATCTCATTAATAAGTCGAGAGAGAAGATAGAGGGAGATCAGCTAGAGAGACTCCAGGCGCTTCAAATTGAGTTGACACGCCGTGGTTCCTTATCTCGCAAACAAAGCCGCTCTCACGCGCTCCGACCGTTCATTTTTTTTTTTCCCCCAATCGGGTCTCTTGCGCACACGAGACACAGAGTCGCGCTTCAAAGCTGATGGGTATAACGCGCGATCGTCTATAATTTGCCACGGCTCTCGCTCCGGCATTCCACTCTCCTTCCTCGTGCGCGCCCCGATCGGGGAATAAAAGTCTTAAGCAGCCAGCTCTCATCCTCTCTCTATCTCTCTCTCTCTCTCTCTTTCCCCGTCTTTACCGTTACGTCGTCGTAGCGCATTTACATTTCGAAGCGTCGCTGTATAGCTATATACACACGCGTTTACCCGCTCATATGCGAGAGACGTGCGTAAGGCAGAGCGTCGCGTCGCGCGCCAGTGATTCCGCCGTGTATTACAAGGACGAGAGCGTACAGCCTTTTCTCTCTCTTTCCCTCTCTTTTTTCGCGCTCCACCTCCTCCTCCTGCTGCAGTTTTATTTTTTTTTGAGCCGCAGCGAGGATGTACTTGGGCGCGAGTTTTTTCTTTTCTTTTTTTCGTTCCTTTTGTTTGGAACTAAGGACACGCGGTAATTCGCGCTGAATTATTTTAATACCGGATATACTCAAAAGTCTGCGCGATGCTGTTTAACTCGCCGGGCATTTTTTTCCGCGGGAATTTTTCCGCGGGTAAGAGTTTCAGTGTGCACTATTTTTTTTTTTTTTTTTTTTTTTTGCCGGGAGCTTTTCCTCCGGGAGAGTCTCTCTTTCTCTCTCTCTCGTGCAATTTTGCAAGAAATTTGTGTACTTGAACGCGAATGCGCGACGAGTACTTAGTTAAATGTTTCGCTTCCGCATGCAAATTTAATTTGATAGAAACTGAAATCGTCGAGTGGAAGACGCGAGGGTATAATGGAGATAAGCGTATGTGCCGTGAACTTATTTCTGATGATACGTTTCAATTTTTCGTCATTTTGCTGTTTTTTAATTATTTTAAAAATTACATTATCTTAATGAAGGTAAGACTTTAATTTTATCAAATTAGAAGAGAGCTTTTTTTTAAGACAAATTTATATTACTGCGTTTTCTCGAATACGCGGAGATTTTCCCCCGCGGCAAATGCATGCATTTAATTTGAAATTAATAAATGTAACCGCATTAATGTTCCGTTGTACTTTATATTATTTATTTAAATATTTAGCTTGGAAGGAAATTCTGGAAAGTTTAATTCTCGCCGACACTTAATTACTGCGAAACATATATTCCTTCAATGGCTTTTAAAATTTCATATAAGTCGATGGTACTTGAAACTTTAATTTCTACCTTGAAAGTACTTTAACTATTCATAAACGTTGCGTAATAGTACATGTATAAATGAAAATAATTAAAATAACGGGAAATGAAACAGGAAATAGAAAAGGGCGAAGAAAGATTTAATTACAAAAATTGTCGATTAGACAAACTGGTTTTCCCGTCTGAAAAATTAATTTAAATAAACGTATATAGTTTAATTATAAACATCGAATTCCACCGCCGTCGGATACAAGCGACTCTTTCACAATTAATCAAAATACAGATTAAAGAAAAATGGAGCAAAAAAAAAACAGATTAAAGCAACGACGCAGCAAAAAGAGATTGTTTTTTTTTTCACCCCGAAAGAAGCGACGCCGAAAGAAGCTCGAGAGCAGAAGCATCGCTCTTAAATGATATTCGAAGAGTTAAAAGGAACGCAGCGACACGCACGCAGCGGCGGCAGCGGCGGCAGCAGCAGCAGCAGCTCCGCTTCATCGCGATTAATGCGAAAATCAATATAATGCTTTCCTCATAATGCGTGCAGCGGAGCGAAGGAACCGAGACCGGATACGAAACATCGCGCCGCGACTCGAAAGCACGACTGCGAGGGAGAGCAGCGACTAAGAGCGGGGGAAGTTCGCGGCAAAGAGAGAAAGACCGGGAGAGAGAGAGAGAGAGAGAGAGAAAAGTCTGTGCTTGCGGACAAGCGAGACTCGCGGCTTCCCCTGCAGGTAGATATATAAGCGTTGATTTAAGCCCGTAAACGAGATATCCCGCGGGAGAGAAGAAAAAGGACGAGGAGAGGAAGGAAGGCATCGCGAGAGCTGCGACGCGAGGAGACGACGACGGCGCCGCGGCTGCGAGGGAGAGAGAGAGAGAGAGAGAGCCGTGCTGTTCTTCCCCATTCACGAGCGCTCGCCTATGAATGTATCGCTTTGCGTGAGTGAGCGCGATGCTATCTTTCGACACGTGGGAGAGAGAGAGCGAGAGAGAGAGAGAGAGGGGGGTCGTCGAGTCGTGTCGCGCTCCTCGCGTCCTGCATCGATAATTATTACGGAGTCGCGGAGCAGAAAGAAGAAGCAAGCTCGCTGCAGAAACGCCGCGTGTATCTCGACGAAATCTCTCGCCCTTTTGTTTTCCCCTCGGCTTTTTTTCCCGCACTCGGGGCTCTCTCTCTCTCTCTCTCTCTCTCTCCCGCCCGTCGCCGCCTCCGCCGCCGCCGCCGCCGCTCCTCTTGGCGGACCCGCGGCGCGTGCTTCTCGTTCGTCGTCGCGTCTCGCGCGCCCCGCACGGTTACGCAACAACCGCTCGCGGGGTTTAATGACTCGCGACGCGCGCCCGAGCAATTGCGCTTCGACGCCGCTTCTTTTCGCCTTTATTAAATGTAACGAATGCTTTTAAAACATTTGAGAATGCGTATATATCGCGACGAGCGGGAGGGGAGGGGGGCAGCGCGGCGCGCGGGTTCGAACGACGGCGAGGCTGTGTATATGCACTTTCTTTAATTGTCAGGATGTCCAATTATTTACGAGGATTATTTTCACGGGGATACTTCAGTTTTTTTTTTTTTTTTTTTTTTTAACCTAATGTTTTGCTTGGCGTTCTTTAATTAGAGGCGGCGGCTTCCGGGTAAATGAGTTGTTTTTACGGAATTATTTGTCGATGAAGTATACCTTTATTATGTGGGTAAATCGTTGACGAGCAGAAGCCATTATTTTGTATTTTGTTGGTACTCTGACAATTTATTCGTAAAATTTAATCATAAATAATAATGACATTTTATCTAATATAAATAGAACTTCACGACACTTGCAAGTAGTAGCAATTATAAAATTTTGAAAAAATTACAGGCCGGTATAATTTAATTACTTTTGCTTACAGCATATGGACAGATGATTTTAAATAGTTTCTTTTAATGACGGTAAGAAGCACGTTTTGCTTAAAAAAGAGCATATATTTTGTAATTAAAAAGATGCTTGCAACAGTATACGTGTACTTATACGCAACGAACGAAAGCCCTAATTAACTATTCAAAATCATTAATTATCATACGATTAAATTTAGACGTATTCTCAAATTTTTTTAAGAAAAATATTTGGACTCTACTAGGATCTATGTTTGCCTCTTAGATATTTATATTTACTCCCTTCCGAAGCTAATTTCCCTCAGGACGAGGCTACGCGCTGCGTTTATCTGCATCTCACGGAGAAACAAAAATCCGGCTTAATCCGAGCCACAGACGCCACGAGTGTCGAGATACGAATTTCCTTGCGTCAACGAGATTCGCCTTCTCAATTCAATTTTACCCACTGCCGCCAATATAATCCGAAATATATACACCGCCTCCGTTCCGCTTCTCCCCGAGAAAACGCGAACGAGCGCCAGACGTCCGCGCGCATATATGCATATATATACCGTAACAGCTCTTAAACACTCGTAGCTCCAGCCGCTTTTTTTCTTCCTCCGCCGCGGCTCTCTCGGGCAATATGCGCGAGAGCCGCGCGGCGCGCGAAAAGGGTGGCGCGCGAAACTGGTTTCCGCGTCGTATATATACATATATATACACGCGAGAACAAGGCGCACGCACAGCGCTAATAAAATTTATAACTCCGGGATATATAAATATTAGGCCCGCGGGTTTCGAGACGCCTCGACAAAGCGAGAAACACGCGCAAGCACACGGGGATTCGTCGATTAATCGCTCGGCTAATTGACTAATTTATTACGGGACGCGGCGTCAATTAGCATTTCTTGCCTTATAAGCGCGCCGCGCGAACAAGTCGCTCCCCTGGCTGAATGCTTTTAGGGATCGTTACGTTTTTGGGGAATTTTCGCTTGGGTGTGTGATATGTGTATAGTGGAGGCGATCGTTCATAAATTTAAAAAAATTGAAGCTCGGGATAATTAAGTGCCGCGCGATGATCAAAACACGTCATCGTATTTTTAAACGTGAGCGATGGGTTAATAGCCCTTTTTTTGGAAGCCGACGCTTTTGTTTGCTTTCTCTCATTAATTTATGCCCCCCGGAACGACATCGACGATTGTACACGTTGAATTTAAAATTTATCAGATAAAACGTAAAATACTAACGATAGAAATTTTAATGGACGGCCAAGAGCCCTCGGCTGCTTTTTTTTAGACTTATTAAAGTTTAATGTCTGCTTTGGCGGAATATGCAGTTTCATGAAATTCCCCATCGATCTTTACTCAAGTGCGCGGGGAAGAGAAAAATGAAAAAAAAAAGCCTTACTTTTTCATCGGCTGACTTTTCTGCCTAACAATGTCGACCTTTCCAGGCCGATTTTTTTAGTAGCAAACCGTTCGTTGACTCGTTTCGACGAGAGAAATGCCGAGCCCTTCAGAGCTTTTTTTTCAGTCGCGAACTCTTCTCCTCTCTCTCTCATACACGTGTCGCGAGTGAAAATTTTCTCCCTCGAAAACTCGGTAATTTTTAGAATCGCGTAACTTTGAAAAAACATCGATTTGAGGGGGGACTTTTTGAGAAAACGTCTCGGATTACTTTTGCAAAGGTGCTCCATTTTTATAGGATAATGCGTGGCCGGATTTCGGAAATAAACTTTTCTGCGTCGAAGGTCGTTCGTCGCGCTCCAAAAAAAAGTTTGCGGAATACTCTTCCGGCATTGTTTTTGACCAGATGAAGTTGTTTTAAAAAAACTGGCTGTAATTAAAGTCTCTTTTAAATCGGAATATAAGCATGCACAATGTGTGGGTTTCAGTTTAAAAATGAAAACTTTTTTACAACTCTGCTTTTTTTGAATTAAGTAAACGAGGATGTTACAGTTAAAAAAGAACGTTTTATCTCCTTTTTACATCATTAAAAAAATTTTTGTAACATCCAGACGTATTATTTTAAATCACAGTGGCGGAAACTGCAGCGCGGTAGAATTTTTATAATTGATAACTTTACTTTGTTTACGCTGAATAACAAAATATTTAGATATCGTAATGATGAATCCTTTGAAAATGCTTCATCATTATTATTATTATTATTATTATGGGTAATCAATTTCATGATCAGGAACATGCTGTTATTGAATCATGCAAGCACTACTGCGCGGAAATATAATCAAAGTCAACATCGACTCTTGATTTTCATTGATCTGGTAGGTAATTATGATGATTGATAGTCGCGTAATAATATTACTGCTATTTATATTAGCATCGAACGCATCGCCAAAACACGATGTTTCCTTAACGTCACCATTTGAAAATTAAATGAAGTTTCGAATTACGGTACCAATGTAACGACATAAAGAAACTCGCGTAAATTCAATCGTGCGAACAAATTTGTATCGCCCAAAGAATCGGTAAAACAATGGCATTGTGATACGTCTAGCCACAGCGGACCTGTTTCTACTTGTTCAATTATACCTAGACAATTACTTCATAAAAGAGGATTATTATTGAACGCTATTCATAAATTTTTAACAAGCAATTAAAATTATATATATCAATTGCTTCCTAAATTCATAAAACAGCGTGTCTCCATTTGCGGACGATAATTAATGACTGTTTCGACAAGACAAATATATTATCAACCAGAGCGAAATTCAAACTTCACTCTCGAAAGCAAACAATAACGCGCGCAGAGCGCAATGAAGCTTCATCTACAAAAATCAGCTCTCGGCGCGTTTTATTTTCCCGAGAGCCGAAAGTACACAGAGAGAGAAAGAGAGCCGGTTCTCTTTGCTTCAGATGCGCGCCACATGAGCAGCTAAAAATAACAGAACCTCCGCTGAATGTACCCAAGCACATTTGACGATCTCAAAAGAACTGCCACACCGTTCAGCCTCGGCGGTCGGCGGAGGCGGCGGCGTCGCGGTTAATTCGAGAAACGGCTCAATTTCCAATTTCCCCGGGCCGAAGAGTCACGGCGTTTAAGTAGCGCGAGAGCCAAGCTCGCAAACCGCGCAAGTTTCCACGGGACAACAGGCATGAAAATCAATCTCGCCTCCCCGGCTTAGCCTCCCGGCAGACAATGCTCCTTTGAAGCTTGGGAAAAAGTAAGGTCGCAGGATGTTCCCGCGCGCGCGCCCGTCGATCGGGGGAGAGAGAGAGAGAGAGAGAGAGAGAGATAAAAGCGGCGGAACCGAATTAATCGGGCTTTCCGCGGAGAGAGAGAGAAAGAGGCGGCTGCGTAATTGATTCATTTCTAACAGCGTTTAACGGCAAAACAAACGCCTCGGATTTTCTCTCGCTGTTTATACATCGGCCGCTGCGCCGCGCGCGCTCGTTGCCCTCCGAGCGCTCGCGGGTTATATACACACGCAGGCGCACGCATATGTATATACACGCGCGGCGAGCGCACTTCCGGTTCGCAAGCTCTTTTTGCGTGCGAGCGAGCGAGCGATCGTTCCTGCGCGCGGGATCCTCTCCCTCTCTCTCTCTCTCTCTCTCTCTGTACGAGCGAGCAGCACTTAATGAGTCATTGTCTCTTTGTGCAGGCGAACTTTGTAACCCTCGAATGCCGACAGTCAAAGAAGGTCGCAACCGCCGCGGTTCGACACTTTAATTTCGCGATATACACATAGGAAACGCGGCCGCGGCGTCGCGGCTCCCGTCGATGGCGGCTTTTGAATTTTATCGCGAGCCGACACGCCACGCCGCGGGGCGGAGAGGCGCAGTCGCTCGTTGCCTATTACTTTGATTAGGGGCCTAAAACCGACTCCGCGCATAGTTTTCGCTCGAACCGGGGGCTCGGCCCCCGCCGACGGGTTGAGTGGCTTTTTCGGAGTTTGTAACTGCAGGATTGAATTCGTTCAAGTGGAGCGTAATGGGCTTTGAAAGAGCGATAGACGAGCCGCTTCATTCATTGTGCCGATTCTTTTTTTTTTTTTTTTTCGACCTTATCAAGAGAGGATTCATTATCAACTCGTCCTTTTGAACGGTACATTTTTAAAATACTATATCGTTTTTTAAATAGTCTTTAGTGGCCTGCTTTTTTAACTTGCTTTTTTTCGCAGGCAGGGTTAATTTTCGTTATTGTAATATAAGAAGTACGACTTTTTCGAAAGCGAAGTATATAATTACAGAAAAAGTGAGATCTGGGGCGGCAAATGTGGAAGTTATGATTTACTAACAGCGAGGAAATGTGCCCTTCGTCGCGTTACAGTTTATGCTCTATGGTACATAAACAGATCTGGCTATAAAAAAGGTCTTTTCTTAGGCGCGCCTCGTACTGAAAATTCTTATTAGAGACGCCCCAGTTTCCGACGTTCTTACAATCTTACCAGGATTGCAAGAAATTAATTTCGTTGAAATGATCGAATAAAAGTTTCGCCGTGAATTCAGGAGATTTTTTGAAGAGTAAATAATGATTCTTTGCAGCGGCCGAGTCCTCATCTCTTTTTGATTTCTTTAGGTGTAGTTTTAGTTTTGAAAGTCGGAAAATCAAGATTTTCATTGAAAATTTGATCGACAAAAAATTGTTCTCTTTGAGGAAAATAAAAAAACATTATTTATTTCTCTGTAAAATATTTTACGAGCCGCTAATATTCGTTTCGTGCGCAAAAATATCTGCTTATTTTACATAACCTAAAGCAAATAACGAGGGTAGAAATCGAGAAAAAACACAAAGTTGTAGATTTTATAAAAGTTCGAGTAGACGGAAGAGTAGAATTTTATGCGTTCAAAGTATTTTTCGAAATGTAAAATACATGATCCAGCTGTTTTTTTTTATCGGCTCGCGTATATTTCTGGTGCGGATGAAAATTTTTTTCTCATTAAAGGGTAAATCCAGTTTTGATGAAAAATAAGCGAATGAAAATAATCCCAAGGTATCAAAGTTGGCTGTGCAGGAAACGGATGTACATAAACACTTTTATATTTCCTGTCACTTTTCACGGGGATTAAAGGCATTTTTGAAATGGGCTTTTTCACTTGAAAATTCGCTTACCGTTAAATTTACGTAATCCATTAATAAAGAGGAGCGTATAACAAGTTTTCCAAGCGAGTATAATCCATCCTGTTTTGATAAGAGATTCTTTATGAAACATAGCCGTGTCCGCTTCTGTACACACTTCTTCGAATAAGTAAAAAAAACCCCTATATACAGCTGCGGTTAATTTGCATTGCTGAACCGTCCGTTAAACTTTAGAAAATATATAACGCAAACCGGTCGTAGAAAGTCATTGAATTGCTCGATACATTTTAAATAAGGCTCTCTCGTACGGGCAAAAATCAATAATTGATCGGCGCGCAATTCACTGACGAACTCTCGCCACCAGGTAAATATACACCTCGGGATCGCCGGCTGCTGGTTTTAATATATAAATTCTATTTTTTGCGCTCTCCCGAGGGCCCACGTGAGCCTTTCCGAACACACACAGCAGTCGCGCGGTCTTCTCGAGTACCGCAACAACAACAAAAATCCTGCAGTGCAATATAAGGGTTCTCTATTTTTAAAACAAACATTTCTTTTTTTCGCATATATAGCGGTGCTGTGCGGGTTTTTTAATTCGCTGCCCGCGCCACCGGATGTTTGGCGGTATCGGGGAACTAATTAATCACCGTAATATAAGCACTGGAATTATCGAGTTTAGCGATCGAATAATTTCAGCGCGAAGGAGAGCTCGCTCGCGCGCGCGTCGCTTTGTTCTTCCATTTTAAAGTGAAATTTCCCGGTGAAGCACATAATTAATTAAATTTAGACGTTTGATTAAAACTTCAAATTGTCAATTTGCAGTGTAATTATACGCGTGGCGTCGACCATAAGTGTAAGTATATTTCGTCTCGTCGAAAGTTGATGCGAATCTCCGATAATCCTTTAATCTGGCCTGAAACATTATGATGGAAACTTAGTCGAGCCTCTCCTCTATATGCGCTCGGTATAGTTTTTGGAGTGAAACTAGATCCGACTGCAGGGATCACCTTTGTGCGGAATATCTAAACCAGACAGCTCATCGTTTCTACTTCGTAGTAAAATTCCAGCTTTTATTGAGCTCTTATCGATCGCCACTTAAGCTACGGTTATTAATTTTATATTGAGGATTTCTTTGCTGAAGGAAAATTCGAAAGTGAAAGTATGGGTTTCTTGCGCTTTTGAAATATTTAGAGCAAAGAAAAATGACCGCCGCGAGATTCCTAAAAAGCGAGAGCATTCAAAAGAACTTGTTTGACCGATTGCTAAGAGCTATTAGTAGAATGCAATAACGCGGCGATTAAGTGAAACTATATTCTTTGTCGTTAAATTTCCGAATGAATTCTCTGGAATTTCTAATTTTAATTCGCATTTATTAATTTAATTTGAATAAAATATATTTAATAATTATTAATTTTATCAAAAGTCAAAAGTGTATCAGTAACACAAATTTAATTTGGAATAAAATTTGTACGTTGTAACGCAAAGCGATGAACAGTCATTGCATTATTATGTTACAATTTCAGGATACTAGACCGTGAAGATATTATCTTGGTGTAATTTTTATGTAATATCTCTCCAAGTAAAAGTGTGGATCACGCAAATCGCTAGAAATTAATAAATTCATGAATTATATTGAAATAATTTTCATTGAGAAGATTCCTTAAATTAAAATTCCCATGATTATTCAATTACATGTATGTAAAACAAAATTAATTAAATTATTATTTACAAGATGTACTGTAAATCATTAAAAATATTAGTTTTCATAAAATAGAAATCAATGACTGTCATTGTGTTCGGAGATCAACGAAGTGTCAATAATGCCAAAAAGAATAAATAAAGTCAATGAACGGCAATTATCCGCATCAAACGCATTTCAAAGAATCAGATAGACTCAAAGTGGAAACCGCAATGAAATCTCGAAATCAAGGCTCTCGTTACGATCGTCATAAATCGTTCAATAAATCTGCAATTTTCAGCGACAGCTACAACAGGCCGAAAGGCATTTAAAAAAGAAAACAAAAAAAAGTACCAGCCACGAAGCAAATATTGTTCCCGGCCACCTACCTAGAAATCGGAGCACAGCAACCCCGGCAGCGAAAATCGGCAGCGACGACGATCCGAGCAGCGGCAGGCAGCAGCAGCAGTCCGGTATCCTCGGCCGGGACGGATATTCACTTTCACTGAAAAAAGCAGCAGCCGCGTCGGCTATCCTGTTCATCGTTCGTCAGTGGTCGACATGTGACAGGCGAGCCTCCTCGATTCCCGAGCGACCGGCCGACCGCATCGCGCGTCCCCCTTTTTTTTATCCCGCGGCTAATAACTCCTCCGAAACTCGCGCGCGCGCATATCTCTTATCTCGAGAGAGAGAGAGAGAGATCGCGAATATAATCCGTTTCCGCGAAATTCGGCGAATCTCGAGCGTACGGACAAAAAAAGAGCGGAAAACTTTGTGTCGGTAAAAAAGCTGGAGAGAGAAAGAGAGAGCCTCGCACGAGGTGGATGTGTCGTGTGCGCTCTCGAAGGACGCGGCTCTCCGCCGGAGAGCGAGAACTTTGCGGGAGAGCGGCAGCGTGTCGACCAGGGCACTGGCCTGGCTTGGATCGGACTGAGCGCCGTGCTTCATAGAAGGATTCAGACATGCCTTCGCTCCGCCGGCGCGCAGAGCGCAGCAGCGCGCACACCGGGGTTCTCCCTCTTTCTCTCTCTTCTGTCGCGGCGCGCTCTCACGTACACATATACGCGGGCGCGCGCACACACGACGTAAGCGCATACGGCGTATTACTCCTTCGCGTTCTTCAGCCATTGCTTTCTTAAGCGAGCTGCTGCCGTTGCTGCTGCTACCGCCGCCGTGGCGGCGGCGGCGGCTGGCTCGATTCTTTATACATGCGCCCTTATGCCCTCTCTCTCTCTCTCTGTCGACTGGCTGCGAGTGTATATATACGTGACTCCTCGCGCGTTTTAATCGCGATCGGCAGTGCCACCGGTCGCGGGAACCGACAGGGCCGTGTCGTTCTCTCAGGCGCCATTTCGCGGTGCACCCCCGACATCGGCCATTTTCTTGAGGCGCGCGAGAGGAATTTTTGCCGGGCCCGGGGATTTCCCGGAGAAAGGACGGCAAATAAAGTCCCGCTTTACGGGCGTCGTAAAAATTTAATTCAGCCGCTTTGTGATCGTTGTCCCCAGGCCGGACTCTCGTGCGTGCGCGTTATTCGGCTCGAGCGCGCGCGCGCGGATCGGTTTCGCGCGAACGCACGGCCCCCGTTTATTTCAGGAAAGAGCGTGAAAATATGCGACATTAGAAGGACGTAAAACGCGCGCTGGGCTGGGGAGTGTAGGTGGCGAGCGGGCAAGGTGCGCGCTGGCATGCGAGATCGAGGCGGTGTTTAATGGGGAAATGATTTTTTTTCTTTAAATTAGGAGCCCCTTCGCTCGCGCGACGGGAGATTGACGCGTTCTTTGTCTAATAATTTTTTTTTGTTAAATGGCGCTAATTAACGCGTTTAGCTTGAATTTCGTTGAAATAAAAAGTTTACGATAAGTAAAATTTTTAAAAGATTGGGTAATTTGAAGATTTATGAAATAATAAAAGTTAAAAAAGATGTACAAAAATATGTAGATTCAATTTCTTTATAGTTAATCAGTCATCTTTTTTTTTACTAAAGCTTTTATGCAAATTTATTGTGTTAAGTTTATTTGAATATTATTACGATATTTTTTAGTAAATGTTATAAAAAACTACGGAATTGCAATTATAGTACTTTATAAAAGTTTTTAAGCGCCCCTAATAGAAACTATTTGATTCGACGCAATTAATAAAACTGTGTACCACTGTTGTATAGTTTACTATAGAAGTTCAGAATTAATGTATTATAACTTGGTTTACTCTAATCGAATTTGTGATAAAAAGCACACATCTAACTTTTCAAAAAAGTTTGTTGAGATTTACAATTAAAATTTGATGAAACGAACGTCAATAATTTTTGCAATTTTAAAAATAGATGATTCAAAATTAAACTTATTTAAGTTTAAAATTTGACTAGTAATTAGAGTTAAGAGATTAAGAGAACTTTAAAATTTTAATAATACACATTCGTTTATTTTTTTAATAGAAAAATGTAACCAGAAAATTTTCTAGAATACTTAGTTTTGAATAATAGATTAAAAGAATTATTAGTCATTTTATTTTCAATCAATCAATTTTATTTTCAACTAGCAAGTTCATGCGTGCTTCGCGCGCTCTTACTTTCTGATATTAACCAAGTATTACATATCTAATTATTTTAATTTATATCCATTTGATAAAAATTAAACTAAATTTTATTTAATTCTA